>JBANCZ010000346.1:0-40166 GCA_037040025.1 Sphaerogastrella javana
TGGCTGCCATAGCAGTAAGCGAGAGTGGGACAACGTCACATGCATGCGTCAGATCGTGGTGAAATACTAAATTCAAAATCTTCCCAGCTGTCAGTGATGCTTGTTTTTTTTACGGAAAATAAAGAAAAAACCGGAAAAGCAGGACATTTTTTATAAGCAAAAATAATATATTTGTTTATATTTTTTTAAATTTTTTTTTTAATTTTTCTCTTTGAAATATATATTTTTTTTAAATGAACTCAGGTGACGCAGCTTTCTGTCAGCAAATATCAAGGGGTTTCCTAAGCTTAAAACTCATTTTATTTGTCATAGGAAAAAAGGATACATTTTTCATATGTTTTTTTTATTAATATTGCATTTTTAGTATTCGCAGAATGCTTTTTTAATTATCCGCGTCATTGCAGCCTATTCAATCTTTTAATACCATTCCAATTCATTCGTCTATTATAATTCAAGTTTGGGTCTCAAGCAAAAGAATAAAATAGTAAATTAAATCTGTCAACGGAGAGATTACTGCTTAGGATGTATTTTGAATTTTTGTTCAGATCTATCCGGAAAAAGGCCAAGTTGGCAACACTGTCCGCTGCATAGAGATCATGCTGTAAGCAGTATATCTGTCCCTTTTGTTCTTATTACTTCTACGTAAGCGAGTGAATGCTTGCCGTTGTATGCTTGGTTCAATAAATCTCTTAGACTCCATATCCTTTTCCTTTTTTTCAATTAAATCAAGCATTGTTTTGTATTGAACGAAAAAAAAGTGAAGGAAAGCGATTAAATCGTGTATGGCTATGCATCAGTTGATGGAACTCAATCATTGACAGGATTTCATTCACAGCTTGTGCCATAATTCCATTTACACATGCATGAGTGTGATAGCTAGCTGAACGTGTGTGTGTTTGTGAGTGTGTATGGGTGTGTGGGTGTGTATGTGTGAGTGTTTGTCTAATTGCTTTAAAATGTCCGAATAGCGATTAAGAACCAATGGACGACAGCTACATCATCATCTTCATCATCATGGTCAACTTCGTCATTGCCATGCAGCCACAAAGAATAAAGGAAAAGACAGAGAGAGAGAGAGAGAGAGAGAGAGAGAGAGAGAGAGAGAGAAAGAGGGAGAGAGATGGAGAGTGGTTAAGGAAAAAAGAACCGAAAACGGACAACAGCATAAGAGTATAGTATACTAAGGACAGGCGACCAAACCGAAGTGATTTGCATGTGTAATTCGATTTGCGGTCTCAGGAGTTGACGAGATGAACACCAGAAACACCAACAACACCAGCAACACCAGCAGCAGCATCAACTCAGGCCACAGCTGCAATGGCTTATGTGTCTCATTCTCCATTTCTCCCCCTTCGTCTGTCTCTCCCTTGCTATTCTCATGTGTGACAGTTAGACAAATGCCGGCGGCGACGCGACTGTTGCCTGCTGCCTCTTGCTTGCTGCCTGTTGGCTTGAAGGCACAAAGTTCGTATAAATCAAGAAGGCCAATTTATATTTGGTATATGGCCCATTAAATGAAATCTTATGAAGTTCGGATGACAATTACATAAATAATTATACGAAAGGGTGTCGCGTCTAGCATATCAAAGTATAGCCAGGTCCTCCTCTCACTGCTCCGTCCTGTACTGCCCCGCTGCTCCTTTGCGTCTGTCTCTGAGTGTGTGTGTGTGTGTTTGTATGTGTGTGTAACCTAAGCATTGAGCTTAGATGCGCTTACTCATGCCACATGCATGCCACACACTTTTATAAGGATAGCTCGACTCATGTGCTTCTGCTTGTATTATTTATGTATGTCGCACACCCACACCCACACCCACACACGCATACCATCACACCATCACACCACCACACACACATACGTATGTACGTACATACATACACCCACTTGCTGAGGCGAGCTGCCACAAAAACCCAGGAAGGATATACAATTGCACTTAAAGCACACTCTCCATATGTTGCCACAAAGCGCCTTTGCTGACTGCCGCATCCACATCCACATCCACATCCGCATTCACATCCGCATCCACATCCGCATCCGGTCGTGAATGTGTAACTGTAACTCAATACATGCAGTAGCAGCAATAGAGGCGGGGGCAGCAGCAGAGGCAGGGGCAGCAGCAGCAGCAGCAGCGGCAGGGGCGGGGGCTTGTAGGTGGTATAAAGACGAGGGGCGTTGCTGTCAGCGCAGCGCAGCACAGGATACGGTTACGCCCTGTATCCTGTATATCTGTATTAGTTGTTGTTGTTCCTGTTGCTGTTGGTGCTGTTGCTGTTGCTGTTGCTGTTGCTGATGTTGCAGCAGCATTTCAAGTGCGTTTCATTTACAATTTCCTTGGCTTTTATGCGCCCCCTGCGCCGCCAGCAGAGAGGCGTGGCGGGGGGTTGCAGTGCCAGGACATTGCAGTCATAGGGCCAGTCATGTTGAATGTTGGAAGTTCTTGGCTTTTATGTCATTGTTATATGCTTATTGTGTCTCGCTGTTGCTGTTGCTGCTTTAGATTTTGCTGTTGTTACTGCTGCTGATGTTGCTGATGTTGCTGTTGTTGCTGTTGCTACTGTTGCTACTGTTGCTGTTACCGTTAAAGCTGTTTGCTGCAATCGAATCACAGCACGGCCGTAAAAGATGCAAATGACAGCCATGAAGCCATTCAAGAGCCACCCAAAAGGATTGCCAATACGCCAATACACACGGCGTATGCGTAATGTCTAGGCACACACACACACACACAGAGAGAGAGACTCACACACATACATATAGTCTATATATATGCTGTATACTTAACTGTTTATTAACATATTGGCATAGCTGTAAGACGAGCAGCAACAGCAGCAGCAGCAGCTGTTGCCAGCTGGACGTGTAAATTTGTAAATGCGCTTAATAGCAACAATAGCGACAACAACACCAACAACACCAACACCACGAACAACACCAACAACAACAATAACAACAACAGCAGCAGCAGCAACTGAAAACCTCAAACCAGGCCAAACAACAGGCAACAGCAACAGGCCAGCGCAAACAGCGCTAAAAGTAGGCCAAACACCACAGCAACAGCAACAACAGCAACACCGACAACAGCAACAGCAACAGCAACATATATACATACAGCACGTTATCTCTCATTTTGCCTATCCCGCTCTCATACTCTTATCTGTCCCATACACACACACACATATATGTATATGCACACACACAGACAGACGCAACAATTGTATGTGCAGTCAACTGTCTGACTCTCTGACTGCGCCTCGCTGTTGTCTGTCTGTCTCTCTGTCTGCCTATCTATCTCGCTGTATATCTATTTCGCTGTCTCTCTATGCTGTCTCTGCATCCGTTTGTTTCTCTCTCTCTCTCTCTGTTTCTCTCTGTCTCTCTCTCTCTCTCTCTCTGCGTTTATGTGTATGTTTGTCTGTCTGTCTGTCTATCTGTCTGGCAACCCCAAACGAGTTTATTTAGCCAGCAAAGTGCACACAGATGAGAGACAATTCAATTTTTCATGTGAGCAGCAACAGCAGCAGCAGCGCGACACTTCGCGAGTGCCACTTGCCTCATGCCTCATGCCTCATGCCACTTGCCATTTGCCACTTACCACTTGCCACACTGTGCACAGTGGGCCAAGGAGAGAGAGAGGAGGAGTAAGAGTGGAAGAACGAAAGAACGCAATGGAGTGCGACAGCGAAACAGGCTAATAAAATAAATGTACTGCAAGGCTTACGACAAAATTTAAAACTGTTCGCTGCTTAAATCAAAAGGATTTGAATGTTTATCCAAGGCACCGCAAATAACAGCTACATATTGCATCTTCATTTTGTAGAAAAGCTAAAAGCTAAAATACTAGCTATTTTACATAGAAATTTTGCAGAAAAATCTATTAATATAGCACATAATTTTCACTTAATTGCAATATAGAGCTAAAACATTATTAAAACTAAGCGAAGAAAAATGTAAAATATTCAAACAAAGTACGCCAGAAACAATGTGAAAGAAAACTTGTTCATTTGTGCAACTTACTTAATTTCAATTAGCATTAAGACATTAAAAGCTTTATTGCAATTTTTGAGATTAATCAAGGGATTACAAAGAATTTTGTATTAACTTTCAGCTGAAGCTTGGGCAAGAGTTTTAAAATACGACTAAAAGCCTTCAAGAAAAACAAATAATGCACATTAAAAAACTATTATTAAAATAGATATTTGTAGCTAAATAATTTATATAAATGTATTACTATATTTAGAAGCTACTAAGAGCCAATAGAGGAAATGATAAAGCGTCGCTCACATCACACACAAAAAGCTGATATGAAATCAATAAAAAATATATACACGCACTGTAGATAAGGTTTATGATCAGCTGCCATGCACAAATACACACATGTATAAAGCAAACTAATAAAAGCTCATAAAAATGACACTAGTACAACTCGTCTACTAAGTTTTCTAGTGGTTGAACTTGAGCAGTCTTTAAAACAACTTTCCTTATAGAACAGCGTCTTGGTTTCTCGCTTTATGCGGAAGTTTATGCACTTAAATGTGTGTAAATATGTTGTGGAAGTGTTGCTGCAGACCACGCCCCCTTTTGTGCCATACCTGACAAGTCAATTAAAAAGTTGCGTAATGCCAGTTGCTAATCGTTTCTCAATTAGCAACATAATAAAAGTAGGAAAATTTTACATGCGGCCCTCAAAAGTATGCTATGGAAATTTTTGCATGTGCAACACTGCAAAACTTTCTCCTAAAAGATTTGGCAGCTGTTCGACTTAGTTTGCTTTGGCTTTGGCTTTCGCTCCCTCGATTTTATTTGCCATTTTAGCTGCACAATTGCCCAAACTTAAAGCGAGTTGCACAACTTTTTGCAGCTCTATATGTTTGTGTGAGTGAGTGAGTGAATGTGTGTGAGTGTATGTGAGTGGCTGGTCGAGTGCGAAGTTCGACTGCAACTTGGCAGCAGGAACAGCAGCAACAGCAACAAGTTTGCCAAGGCACACACCACAATCACGTACTCATATATCAGTCACACACTCCAAAGCACACACTCACTCACTCACACTCACACATTCACACACTCACTCAGACTCATATACTCACTCTCACACACACATACATGCCTACATATGTTGCAAAAGTTGCGCAAAACCCTTGTGCAGGCGCAAACAATTGACTTTTGAGCGTCCATTCGTCCGTCTGTCTGTCTCTGAATCTCTCCGTTTGTGTGTGTGTGTGTGTGCGTGTGTGTCTGCCCGTCTGTCTGCATGTCTACTTGTCCCTTGTTGTCGTCTGCCCCAAACTCTGTGGCCATGTCCATGTCAATGTAGCCGGCGCCAGTGTTTATTGTCATTGTTGTTGCTGTTGCTCTTACTATTGATGTTGTTGTTGCTGTTGATGATGTTGCTGCTGTTGTTGCTGGCAGCCGCAGTCTCAGCCTCCGTCGCAGCAGCAGCAGCAAAAACAGTAATGGCAGCTAAAGTAAAAGCTAAAAACATATGAAACAAGCTTTTCTTGCTTGTTGCGCTTCCTGTTATTACTGTTGCTGTTACTGCTGTTGTTGCTGTTACTGCTGTTGTTGCTGTTGCTGCTGTTGTTGCTGTTCCCTCATCTGCTTCCTATGCCAATAAATGCCAGCACATATGGACGCATCCTCAGCTGCTGCTGTTGGCTTTAAATGCCTGCAGTTTTTGCTGCTGATGCTGTTGTTATTGCTGTTGCTGTTGCTGTTGCTGCTGTTGTTGCTGTTGTTGTTACTGTTGCTGTTGTGCCGTGTGTTGCTTTTTGCTTTAATGTGTGCTCGCTAAAAATTAAGCATAATAATAAGCAGATGCTGACCAAAAACGTTCAGCAGCATATAAAATATAGCAGCAACAGCAGCAGCAGCAGCAGCAACAGAAGCAGCAACAGCAACAGCAACTACAAGGAAAAAACTAAAAAAATGTAGCCTACAGCTGTCCATATGGGCCGCTTTGTTGTTGCTGTTGCTGCTGCTAATGTGTGGCCGTCACATATACATACACACACACACACACACACACATACATATATAAGCACGCTTAATGTAAATCTTGCGCTTTCGCTCTCGCATGCGTAGGCGTGTGTGTGTTCGCTCTCTTTCTCTCTCGCATATACAGACATTGTTGCTCAGGGCCAGACGCACTGCTGCTGCTGCGTTGCTGCTGTTGCTGCTGCTTGTTGCTGCTTGTTGCTTCACTTGTTGGCAGCCGACACTGACGCAGGCGCAGTTGCTCTTAGGCACACAAATAACAACAGTCACACTCACAGCGACAGCAGCAGCGACAGCGACAGCAGCAGCACCAGAAGCAGCGGCAGCGACAGCAGCAGCAATACAATCCACATACAAATAGAACGCATAAGGACTACAGGTGGGTGGCATAGTACTCGCTCTCTCACTCACTCACTCTCACTCATTCTCTCTCTTCCCCTAACACACACACACTCTCTCTCTCGCTCCCCTTCTGCTGCAGTTTGCACTTGTATGCATAAAAAAGAGTAGCAAATGCCTGCATGTACCCTAGCCGCCGTAGCATATGTTGTAGCTGTCAACTGGTTGCCCCTGTTGCTGTTGCTGCTGCTGCTGTTGTTGCTGTGGTTGGTGTTGTCGTTGTGCTTTGTGGATTCCATTTTGCCAATTTGCCATTTCTACCATTTTCCGCCGTTTGGTCTCAACAGGCGACAAACGGCAAAAATGCTTTTTCATCCCTTTTGCGGAGCGAACTGTTGCTTGCTGTTGCTGCTGCTGCTGTTGTTGCTGTTGCTGTTGCTGCTGCTGGTGTTGTTGCTGTTGCTGCTGTTGGTGTTGTTGCTGCTGCTGCTGCTGCTACACCGCGCCCAAGTTGCCATAGCTACATGCCACTTCACTCCACAGCCAAACTGCTTACACAGCGACTGAGGGTTGACGACGCCGACGACGACGACGACGCCAACAACAGCAGCAGCAGCAGCAGCAGCAGCAACTGCTGGCAGCGACTGTTGGCAGAGGCAGCGACGCAGCATGCGCTGCTAGACTTGCTGCCCGATAAATTATCAGGCTTCATAACAGTCACAGTTCGACTGGCAACGGTTGTGGTACTCTCACTCTCGCTGCCTCTGCCGCTGCCGCAGCAGCAACAATTTGTTGTTAACAACAATACAATAAAAGTCCAACAACAATTACAACAAATTATAATTTTTTAGTGCAAATTCAACGAATGAAATAACACAACGAACAACTATATAGAACTATATAATGTATTTTCTAAAATAAATATAAAATAATGAAAATGTGCGGCATATTCATGCCATATGGCAGCAAGTGGTAAGTATAATGCGTACATTATTAACTTTTGCTTTTATCATATTAAATATTAAATAATAAATGTAAGCTCATCAGTATTAGTGTGTGTGTGTGTGTGTGTGAGTATATATCTCTTTCTCTGTGTGTGTGTGTGTGTGTGTGAGTATTTGTGTGTGAGTGTGTGATTATTTAGTGTCTTATCGCACATAAAATTGTTGGCATGGCATAGGCTTCACCTCCATTTCCAACTCCATTTCCACCTACACCTCCGCCTCCACCTCCACCTCAATCTCAATCTCTAGATCTACCATATGGCATATGGCAAAACTAATTTATGACATATACGCTGACGCCATTTAAACGCCACGCCAAAAAGGCGAAGACGTGAAAGTTCAAAAATGCTGATACGTGCCACAAGACATTGATGCTGCCACACCACCTCACCCCCTACACACTCACACACAAACACACACACTCACACACACACATACACCAATGTACACACTCACGTAAAAAAGCCAAACAAATCAAACTAGCAAAATTGAATTGCCACAGGAACTGAGACCTTAGACCACTAAGCTGACCAGCCACAACTATAGCTGCACTGAGAGAAACAGTTTCAATTATTTCAATGTTTAAAATTGAGTAAAATATTATCAAATTGTTGTATATTTCACTACGGCAGTGTTTTCATACTTCTGGAGTAGTGTGCTTGATTTAAAACTATTTTCAAAAATAATCAATTGTTTTATAACGTGTATAATAAATTTATAATAATAATAGCTATTCGTATGAGTAATGCCCTTGTTTTCAGTGCAATATTGTGAACTAATAAAATATTTCCTTATATTGTGAATTCTTTATTGTTCATTCAAAAAAGACTCAGTAGAATCGTAAAGTTCTTAGTTCTTTACATTTAGTTAACTAGATCGAAATTTCCATTCGATTCTTGTGATATTTTCGTTTTTTCAACAAGTTGTTGATTTAGTTTAAATTTAGTTATATTATTAATAATTTATTAATACAACTCAATATTATGTTCAAGATTTATATTAAATAAAAATTGTTTTGTATAAGTTTAAAGATCCTTGTACAAAAAGGGCTCTTTTTGTGTCACTGGTTCACCCTGTTCTGGAATATGGATTTCGCGTATGGTCTCCACTTTACAGGGTTTATCAGTATACGGTTGAGCATTTTTTGCTATTTGCTCTTAGGTATTTTAATAAGTATGCCAAGTTCCCTAAATATCTACGAGAAATCTCGTACCTCTCTATCTATCTATTTGTCGGTCTAACTTCGCAGCCCATAATCCTTTTATCGTATCTTTAGTCGGTTGGGCGGGGGATGGTCTGCTGTCTTATAAGCTGGGTCTGTGCATTAACAAGTTAGTTTTTGGTGTAGTTGGGCTCCTTTTTTGAATTGTCGATTAAATCATAAATGTCCAAATATAACTTAGTAACTTAAATTATATTAATTTGCCTTTCGAGGCAAACAACTTAAAGTTCAAAGTTTGTTTAAGCGCGCTTTTTATTCATTTCATCTCTGACATATGTAAGCAATAAACTGCCACTTAAAATCAATAAACTGCTTTGACTTTTAACACAGCTTTTCGTGCAGTGTACACATGCAACAAATTTGCCTTCTAGTCTCAGTCTGAGCTCTCGCTTTGGCTTTTCATCTCTCAATTCGCAACGGCAAGAGTCTGTGGCTGTTTGTCTTGTTCTTTGGCCTGTTGCCTTTGGCCCTCTGTGTCTGTGTGTGTGTGTGTGTGTGTTTTTACAGTGTAAGTCCTGTGTGTCCTGCGACCGGTGCGTGATTGATCATTGTGATATATCGCTGGCAGCGCGGCAGTGCTAACACCTAAACGTCAACTTTAATTAATGTCCCATGGCCCGAAGGCGTTCGTTCTCTTCCGCACACACACACACACTCCGTCTCTCTCTCTCTCTCTCTCTGTCTCTGTCTCTGTCTCTGTCTTTCTTTGTTTCTTTAGCTTGGCTTTGTTTCTGTTTTGCTCTATTGTTTATCTGTCTGCATGTTGGCCATAAACTGACATGGGTATTGGCCAAATTTAATTTCATTTAAATTACAAAAAGCAGCAGCAGCCATCGTGTCTATGGCCAAGTTTCATGCTGACTCTGACTCTAATAAGCCATAAACTGAGCAAAATTGAAATTTAACACCTGTTGATAACGCATACACTCACACACACTTATACACACAGCCATGTTGACAGCAACAACAAGAGCTTTGTCTCATTAATTGCAGCAAAAACAAACAGCAGCAATAACAGCAACAAGGGGCACCACTGTGGTGCGCCTCTTACGAACGAGCGAACGAATGAACGAATAAACGAATGAACCTATGAACGAACCAACCAACCAACCAACCAACCAACCAAGAGACCAACGGGTGCAGCAGCTGCCAAACTGCCAACTGCCATGGCCGGGTGCTAAATTTATGGCTCAGCTCATATGCAGCATGGTGTTGCACAAGGTCTACCTACAGCTAACACACACACACACACACTATCTGTTTTTGTGTGTATCCGTCTGTGTCTGTGTGTGTGTGTGTGTGCCAGACATTTACTGGCTGCATACTATCAGCATTTTATGCGTTCGCTATGCGAACAGCAATAAAAGAAATTTGTTGGCCTGCAAAACGCCATAGAACTATATTGACTTTAGATCTAATCCAATATAGGAACAGAGTGCCAGACTAAGCAGACACTAAGAGAGCGAGACAGAGACAGAGATAAGGTCTCTCTTTCTTAGAGAGAGAGAGAGAGACAGGCGGGACAAAGTGTGTGCACTTTTTTATGCTGTTAATAGACATAAATTTCAGTTAGCAAACGAGCTAAATAAAATATGATAAGAAAACACATGAAATAAATGGCAGTATGTGCATGTAAAACACTAAATGCAATAACCATTTCCTAACTATAAATATTATTTAAATAGATCGAAACGGTTTCATTTACTATGGGCAAATTGAACCAACAAATTCTTTTGATAACAAATATTGTCAGTTTCACATGACTCTCAAAAGTATGCTACAGAAATGAGAAATAAGCAGCAGTTGAGGTGACAATTGAATAGAAATTTTAAATACTTCTGTATATTTCATGGAAATGAATAATTTTGACATTCAAAAAGTTCTGAAAAAGTTAACTACAATGTTAATTCTAGTTTATTTTTATTCTTCATGTCATTCGTATAGATTCTTTTAAAACTAAAACTGCTCTGCTTAACCTTTGGCTTCAGCTTCCACTTCAGCTTTTGCTGTTGCATTTCAAATTAATTAAACTGATTCACAAAAGAACATTTAATAATGCGCTGCTGATTCATAAAAAAAAGTCCATCAGCAGGAATATGAATACGTTAGAATACATTTTTTTCATTTTCTTATACAAACAGTACGAAATGAAGAAGTTTGCGCTTTAAAGTCGACCATTTGTTGGTTTTTTACTTAATCAAAACTAAAAAACTTCTGGGATTAAAAGAAAAAAGGGAAACGTGCAAAAGGCAAACTTTACAATCAAGTGAAAATGTCTGGCCAAAGAATATAGAAATTAACAACAACCACAAAGACAAAAGCAGCGGGTAGAAGCACAGACACAGACACAGACTCAGGCGCAGATTCAGATACACACACACACACACACAGACAGACACATGTACATACACACACACACACATACACACATATATACACAGAGACGTGGACAAAGTGGAAGCAAGTGACAAAAACCAAACTCAACAGCTTCCTGCCAGCGCAGCCTGTTTATACACTGCTTTCTTTCCTGCTCCAGCCACTCCACCTGCTTCATTTACTCACTCTCCGCTTCCTCCGCTATTCATATAAACACTTCGTTAGAGTTCCAAGCTCTCTCCAAGTTCCAAGTTCCGAGTTCCGAGTTCCGAGTTCCGAGTTTCATTTGCAATTTGTATGGCTGAGCAAATGGATTAACACCGCGGCAACTTCTATTTAATACATAATCTGCTTAGTTACACGTTTATCACACACACACACACACACACACACACACACACACACACACATACGCATACACTTATACATACATTGAACTCATGCTGGCACACCCAGGCATTAGTTTCGTATATGCTTTCAGGCAATAGTAATTAAAAACTAATGGCAACTATTCATATGCCACATATGAACTCGTTATACAATCCCCAGCAAGTAAGTATACTTTTAATCCCGCTCTCAAAGACACTGACAGAGACTGAGAGAGAGAGAGAGAGAGAGAGAGGGAGAGAGAGAGAGAGAGAGTGAGGGAGAGAGAAAAAGAGAGAGAGAGAGAGTGTGAGGAAAACATATAGCTGTAAGTATATGTAATGGATATCATAAATATCATAGTTACTTTTCAATATATCGTTACAATGCCAAAGCACTGAAAACATCAAAATTGTTTCAAAAACCTAAGAGAGAAAAAATCAAGTTAAACATATCGAAAGACCGAATGGACGAACGTCGAACGCTCCATGTGACCATTAAATGCCTTTAAGTGCCAATTAATGTTTGACTTACACACACACACACACACACACACACCAACACCAACACCAACACACATGCACTTGTACACTGTAACAACTGGGGGTTGTTATCGGCTAATGCTGGGCCGGAGAGGGGGGGGAGGGAAATCTGGAAAAGTTGTGAGAAAAGTTGGCCAAGGGAAAGGTTACAGCTGCCAGACGTACGAAAAATCTTATGACAAAAGCATAACGCATTTTCAATAGATATAACGCATATATAGTATATTGGATATATATATATATATATACATTTATTTATATATACATTGTGAGTATATATATCGTGTTTATGTGTATATAATATAGCTGTTGTTATTGAAGAAAAAATACTTATCGTAACTTTTGTGCGAGTTTTAAAACATCAATTATATTCAGTTATTGAAGCGTATTAATGCGACTACGTTAAATAGTAAAATACACTCACACACACATACACACACATAGACATCTCTTATACCAACACACACATACACAGATATTGTGCCTTTATGTAACCTGTAACAATATACTTAGGGCACACCTGATCCGAATGATGCGCATTAACCATTAGCACATCGACAGAGACAGAGACAGAGAGAGAGAAAGAGAAATAGAGAGAGGGAAAGAGAGAGAGGGAAAGAGAGAGAGAGAGAGAGAGGGAGAGAGAGAGGGAGGAGAGACTAGGTAAGCTTATTTAATTTTGACATTTACGAGTCTGCGGCATGCGGCATGCGGCATGCGGCAAGCGGTGTGTGGCATGTGGCATTTGGCATGTGGCATGCGACATGTGGCATGTGGCCATCATAGAGCCATGGTATTTATGAATGACCATAGACTAATCAAGTATGGCATTGTGCAGCATTTGCCTCTATTTAATTAGCCTTTTCCCCTTGGCCCTTTAATTGAGCCTGCAACACGTTGCGTATACGTAATTTGCATGTTTTGTTTCAACTGCAGCAGCTGTAACTTGCTGCATAATTAATAAACGAGCCCTTAACAACAGCAACAACATCAAGAGCAACAACAACAACAACAACACCATAGATATGCTCTGATTGAGTGCTATTATGTGCTGCAAATGACCCAGTCAAACATGATTCAAAAAAAAGAAAAAAAGGTAGAGGAAATGTAGCCAGGATATACTCGAAAAAAAGGGAAATGTTGATGGAAGGCAACAAGTGAAGTGAGTTCAAGTGAAGTGTCTGCAGTTTTGCACTGCTGGCACTCTGAATGAATGCGTTTTAATTAACTTGATATGCACAGAGCGCAGTGGCGAGCGTTCAAAGGGTTGAACACTCGACCAGTGCTGCAAACCAGTTGATAAGCAAACAGCGAGACAGCTCACAGCTCACAGCTCACAGCTCACAGCTCACAGCTCGCAGCGTGCAGGGGGCGAAATGTTTGCATTTAAACGGAGCCTTAAAGTCAAAACTCACAGTGAAAACGCTGGCAGGTGAATAATGCCAGTATAAACTTGATGTATCTTTAGCAAAGGCCACCCCACTGTCCTCTCACTTTTTTTTTGTATATTTAATTATGTTAAGTGGCGGTCTTGGCCGTAATGCGCTATAATGCAACACCAAGCTCCTGCAGAAGAGTTGCAAAAACTGTTGCCTACATTCCAGCGCACAAACAAACATAATAATGGCTCGCAGTATGAATGATTAAAGCTTTAAAAGGTCTAAACAATACGGTCATAATTTCATTTGAAATAGAAAACAAAGAACATATTTAAAATATATATTCGCATACCCAAAGTATATGCCTATATTTAAGGCACATTGCCCATCCGGAGCTAGCTCCGATTTCGTTTGAGCGTACGAGATTCCTTCGTGTTCCTCGAAAGGAGGAAAGTGCTTCTGAAGTGTTTGTTAATTTTGCGTAAAATATTTCTACAACTGTTTACGGTTATTAGCTATGCAAATATTTGCTTTGTGTCTGTAACTTTACACTATGCGACGACAGGCAAATATTTTAATAAATGATCTAAAAAATGCTCTGCATTTATGCTTCTCAAATATACAAGTGGTAAGTTGGCTGGTATAAAGAGCTACAGGAATAGAAGTAGATATAGAGAGAAGAAGAAAGGTAGCTAGAGAATGTGTGGGTGTGTGTGTGTGTGTGTGTGTGTGTGTGGGTAGACCCTTAGTATCTACATATCGATGTCCTATCCAACGAACCAGAACTTCAAATGCGAAAAAACGTCCCAGTTCCCAATAAAATCAAAAGTTGCTTTTGTTTTTTTGTTTTTTGTTTTTGTTACATTTTTGCATACTTTGTTTACTTTGGAGGCAGAGATTCCTTTTTATTATTATTATTAGATGTTGTTGTTGTTGTTCTTGTATCACATTTTCTGCATACATCAAGAGCGGGCAAATGAATTCATGTGTCACATTAGCGTCCCAATGTATGCGCTGCCAGGCCGCGCTCTTTCATTTGAATATCATTATATATGTATGGTATACATACTATATATGTATAGGATCATATCGATAACAACTAAATTGAAACTCTGCAATACAAATAAGCAGTAAGCAAGGCGTATATAATATGCAGCAGCTGCTCCATGTTGTTGATGCGGGCCCAAAAAACTCATCCTATTTTGTCGCGCATTTCGATTGGCTGCCTTTCAATTTATAACATTAATTTTTTTATTTGTTATTATTTTTTACGTTTGTCATGGCTGTGGTCAGTTGCGAATGTGACTTTTGCTGCTGTTGGTATTGCTGGTGTTGCTGGTGTTGCTGTTGTTGCTGATGTTGCTGGTGTTGTTGCTGTTGTTGCTGTTGCTGCCGTCGCTTAATTAAACTTGGCAAATGATTTTTCAATTAGCTTTTCCCCGGCGCGAGCAGAGAAAACAAAATAAAAAGTATATTTATTTAGCAACTTTAGCTAGCTCTATCTAGAACCTGTAGCTGTCTCGCTTCCATCAACTTTGTTGCTTTGTCTTTTGCTGCTTATTTGCGCCAGGCGCCACAGCCGCCAGAGCCAGAGCCAGAGCTACGTGCGTGTGGCACAAACTTGATGTTGCTATTATTGCTGTTGCTGTTGCTGTTGCTGTTGTTGTTGTTGTTGCTGTTGCACTCGCAACTTGACTACAGTAAAACGGAAACGGATGCGGCCGAGGATGAGGACGAGGATGCGGACGAGCATGGGAAATGCGCTTGTCTATCCCATTGTCCCAACATGCCATCATTTCCACTGGCACGGTGAAGCTATACTGTCCCGTTGTCCCGCTGTCCATTCGTCTGCGTGTCTATTTCGATTTGACTCGTTCCGTTTGGCTCTGGTTTCGTTACGTTTCGGACGCTCGTCTGCGTCTGTCAATGTTGGCACAAATTGTTTGTCACGCAGTGCAAATACTTCGTGATGTTGCTCTGCTATGCGGCATTATGCGCGATTTATTTTCCAACCAATAACCTCGGGGCCAGCCACCGCTACAACCCCTCCAAACACCACCTACACCGCCCACTCACTGTCTCACAGAGATACCCAAGACAAGCAAAAGGCACAACAACAACATACAGCACGAGCAGCAACAAACACAGCAACAACAGCAGCAGTAGAAGCAGCAGCAGCAGCAGTAGAAGCAATGCCGCCGCCAGCAACGAAAATGAAATACATACGACATCAAAAAAATACACACAAAAAAAGCAAGAAATGAATGTATAAAAAATAAATAAATATAAAAAGCAAATATAAGAAAATACAAGGAAACAATTTGATATGGGCAAACAGTCAAACAGAAGCAGCAGCAGCAGCAGCAACAGCAGCAGCAACAGCAACAGCAACAGCAGCAGCAACATCAACAGCAGCAACAGCAGCAACAGCATCAGCAACAGCAACATCAACAGCAGCATCAAATGTTGAAATATTTCTAATTAAGCTGAGCAAAGAGCAGCTCGAATACCTATATAAATAGCTAAGTAAACACCTATACACACACACGTGTGACTAATATACACTCTTACTATTTGCCACTAACTGTTAATTACCTTTGCCAAACTGCTAAAGTAGTGCAACAGCTTAAAACACACAGAAAAAATACTAAATAAATGGAAAAACAAAAATGAAAAACGCCACAAAATCCATAAGTTTTAATGCACTTTCAACGCTTACTCTAGCTTCCATTCCATCGCTTCCACTCTCTCTCCCACTCTGTCTCTCTCTCTCTCTGTCTCTCTCTCTGTCTCTCTCTCTCTGTCTCTTTCTCTGTCTCTTTCTTTTGCTCAGTGGTGCAACGTGTCTGCTTGTCTACGCAGTAATTGAGTTTTATATACATTTTGCATTTTGCACAAGTTGCTGCTTGCACAGCCAGTAAAGTTGTTTGATTGGCTTTTTGCCCAAGCCACCAAATTGCAAAATAATTGCCACAGCAGCGCAGCAGCAGCAACAGCAGAAGCAGCAACATCAACGGGGACACCAAGTGAGTGTGAGTGTGAGTGTTAGAGCGAGTGTGTGAATGTGAGTGAGTGGGCGTGTGCGGTGTAAGTTGCAATAGCTAAAATGAACTTAATTATATAGAAAGTGACATGGCGTACGCTTGTCAACTGACCCCGCCCACATAATAAGCTGCCTGTTGCCGCTGCCTCCTACTGTTGTTGTCGTTGCGGCAGCAACTGCAATAGTAACAACAGCAACTGCTAGCCTGACAGCAAGTTTGTGTAATGTAATTAATTAATTATAGCAGCAACCAGCCAGCCACACATACCAAAACTTAGCCACAAACACACTGGACAACAGGCAACAACCAGCAACAGCAACAACCACCAACAACCAGCAACAACAGCAGCAGCAAACAACAAGCGGCAACATCTAAAAGCAACAAGCTACTGTTGCGCCATTGCGCAGTTTTATGAGCATAAAATTTTAGCCACGAACTTTACCTGCTGCCTGCCGCCATTTCCCCCCCTCGACCACTGCCCTCCTGCTCCTGTTCATGTTGCTGTTGCTGTTGCTGTTGCTGTTACTGTTGCTGTTGCTGGCGGTACAACGGCTCGTGTTTGCCCTGTAACTTAATTACAAATTATAGTGCAATTAATTTTGCGGCTGGGGCATTATTAGGCATATCAGGCGTAACACAAAACCCAACAACAACAACAACAACAGCAGCAGCAACAACAATAGCAATAACCATGACCACGAATAGAAGAAAACGCTGCAGAGAAAAAATGAAACGAAGGAGGAACAAGCCACTGGCCCAAAAGGCAAGCCAGGATGTCGAGGCAATGGAGGCAGTGGAGGCATCCGCACTGTGGGTAAGTGAATGAAAATTAAATAAAATAAAAATTAAGCTTAACAAAGTGGATAGCAGAGTGACCGAGCAGATGCGATTAAATAGCCCCCAATGCGCCAGCAAGAACCCAACCATGCCACTACCCCCATCGCACCATATCTACTATCATATGTGTGTGTGTGTGTGTGATTTTATTAATGGAATCTGATATGGCCACGTGTATGCTCGTAGCTATAACCTGTTATATCGGAATGTTATTGCTTGAGAATACACGTAGTTAACAAGATTCGCTCAACAACAACAACAACTACAACAACAACTACAACTACAACAACAGCATCAACTACAATATCATAAAAAACAAATCAAATATACATCAATTATACACAACTGATTGACCAAGAATCAGAATGCGAAGCAGAAGAACCAGCCGGTGGAAATGGAGGAGCACGGAGTGAGCAGAAGAGGAATAACAATGCAGAATTGGTGAATCGATGAAGAAGAATCCAACAAAACTGAAGAGTCATCAATAAACGTTAAGCTCACAATTTGTTACAAAACTTCCGCGCATTGAGATTGATGTGAAAGTGTAAACAGCCACAAAGTGAAACAGTGCAAAAAATTCGGTTTGTTTTTTTCGATTTTCGTTTTACTATTTTAGAATTTCGATTTTCTATTTTCAGCAGAAAGTTTATGAACTTCTTTCAACTTTTTATTACATTTATAAGCATTCAATATCTATGGTAAGCTATTTAATAGAACTCCAAGTTTCTGTTGTAATTTGTTGTTTTCCTTTTTTTTTCATCTCATAATCTCTAATTACCTTAAGCACATTGTATATCAAAGAGATTATTACATATACACCAGACATTGAACGTATGAGTTTGAGTGGAAGTATGTATATATAGAGTACATATGTACGCATAAGTAAGTATATATACACACACTTAAACGCATTATGTTACACTATTTTCGACACACACTTCAAAGAGAGTTTCGCATATGAAACCGTAGGCGCAGCATCTCAGATTTTATTTTAATATACTCTATCCCAATAGAGTTCATTATTATTTTAATCAAATGTGTAGGAAATATGTGATAGAAGATGGAAAAATGAAGAACAGTGCAATGGCTGCTAACAGCTGCTGTTAAATTGCTGTTATTAACAGAACGACAACCAAATAAACAACATTTTGAAAAAAATTTGTAAGCAATATAATAAAATAAAAGTACGAAATTTATTTTATAATTTTTCTATATTCTATGAACTAAATTGCATAATAAAAATAAAAAATGTTGCATAAAAATATTCTAAATAATTTAATTGAATTAAATAACAATTTTAACATAAATCTGTTAAGTCGTTCTACAGCTACTGTTAATTATAAGAGTATTTGAATTTCTGCTAATCGTATGGCTTAGATGTCGCTAAATTTATACGTCAAATTGACTTTAAGAGCAGAAGTATCATTTCGTTTATACTGTCACACATACACACGCATTTGGTATTAACATGTACATGTGTGTGTGTGTGTGTGTGTTTGTGTGTGTGTGTATTATGTGTGCCTGCGGCTTTGTGTGAAACAAAAGACCTAATTAAGATTCATTTGAACATATGTCCATAACACACACATACACAAACACACACACACAAACACAAAACATGTATACATACATTTTGTTTGACTTGTGATTAACAGCCCCGTTTAAAGGCTCTGCTGCCTTTGCCTCTGCCATTGCCTCTGCCTGTAAGGCTAAGCAGCTGCCGAATGAGACGCCATTTTGGCAGCCATTGCGTGGTATGACAAGCCTTTTAATGACAACAACGCAAACAGAACAGACATCACACACACACACACACACACACACACACACACACACATACGCACGCACAGCATCTCTCTTCATCTCTGCATCTCTTAGGCTCACACTCTATGTGTTTGTATGATTTGCATTAATGATATGCAAATGATTTGTTTATTTTTTATGTTGCGACAACATTCGGCATCTTTTATTGAAAAGTTTCTCATGCCGCAACAAATGAGCAAATAATAAGCAAACACTCATACACTCATACACTCATACATACACACACACACAGCTCACTCACACCCACACACTCACAAATAAGTATTGATAAGGCCTCTTTGCCTCGCATTTCATTTCATTTCGTAAGATGTTAATCAAAAGGTGTGCCGTGTCTTCGTCTACGTCTCCGCCTCCTGCCTCCTGCCTCCTGCCTCCTGCCTCCTGCCTCCTGCCTCTCGTTTTAGTATAGCATAATAAATATGTACGCCTGTTTCTTACTTACGTATATTCCAGTGCTTATTTTTTGTGATATACCCTAGCCCACATGGACTGACAGGGGGTGTCTACAGCCATAACAGAACAGCTCGAAACGTCTGCACTGTGCGGAACAAGATTCGCTTGTTTATATTATTGTAAGACGCTTGGCTTCGCTTGGCTCACATCAGCGAACTGGAAGGAATGCGCATTGACAGCAACGCCAGTTGCCAGTTAGCAGTTGGCAGTTGGCAGTTGGCAGTTCGACATGGCCAAGGATATACGCAATCCGGCAGCAGCCTCTCACTCTCCCACTCTCTCTCTCTCTCTCTCTCTCTCTCTTCGAATAGATGCCAAGCCGTGCCAGACATTTGCATTGTTTTTATTTACATACTTGGGCATAAAGTTTTCCACGCAACTCGCGACTCAACATATCGATGAGGATGCCAGCACCACAAGGACTCGAATCAGTGCGAGTGTGAGAGTGAGTGTGAGAGTGAATGTAAGTGTGAGTGTGAGTCTCAGCATGTGTACGAGGCTCTTGCCATTGGTATGCAGAAAATCTATGAGCAGCTAAAGCTGTATAGCTATAAGTATAGATATAGCTAAGCATTTAAAACTGACAAGCGAGCGACAGCGGAGCCACTATGATACATCCTGGTTGTCTGGCTCTATCATCATTATGCTTATCATTATTGATATTATTATGTTTATGACTTTGTATCCATTTTTGTTTGCGCCAAAATATGCATATTAAGCTCTGACGCATAATTTGTTTATCTTTAATTTAAATTAAGAGCGAGAGCGTTTCCATTAACAACATCCGATTGATAGACTTCAATTGATTCGATTTTTTTCTACTTTCTTACTAAATTAGGGTATTTGAAGTTCATCAATAGAGCCCGAATCATATATCTACAATTTAGTAGATATATTTTGTGAGATATAGATATCATATATGATTAGTTACTATTCGAAATACTATCAATATCAAAAAGTTCTCGGAATCTATTCTCTGAGTTCTATTCGTTCCCAAGAAAAAAGTGGATTATAAGTTGCATAAGTTGTATATTTTATTATATTGTATAGCATTGTATTATATTTTATTTTTACACATTTAGATGTAAGTTGTATGTGTCGTTCGAGACGACTGCCATGGTTTGGTAATTATAAAGATTTCATAATTCAATTCAGTAGTTAGATAATGAATACCATATAGTACGCATGTATTTGAAAATGTTATTCACACAAAGTGAATATCTATAGACAACTTTAAATTGCTTGATTGAAAGTCTCAAAATTGTTTCAGTATGACACCACCCACAATCATTCATTCATTCATTCACACAAACACACGTACACACACGTACGCACATATGTACCATATAACGATAGAATATAATACGAATTTAATTGTTGTAACAAAGAATAGAATTATACATATAATTTAAGCAAATATTGCGCATATTAAACCATAAACTGTATATGTTTATACGGAGGGACACGAAATGCAATATGCCATCGATTGTCTAAACAAACTAAAATTTCAAATTTATATAATATATATACATATATATATATTTGTATATATATATATTCATATATGCTCAGTTGAAATATGTTCAAATCATAGAGTAAAAGTACAACTAAATCGCATTTAATTAAAAAAAATGTTCTAACAAAGAGAAGTGCGCAAACAAATCAACTTCATTCTTTGTTTTTTATCATGGTTTTTTTTTTGTTGTTTATTGTTGTATCAACTCTCGTCATTTGTATAAATTTAATATAATTAATTAATAAATTTCTAGCATTATATAGTTTATGCTGTGCGGCAAAACGTGTAACAAAACAAAAAGTTTTATGACTACATGCAACATTGCAACATTTATAGCAGCTAATTAAAACTCCATGACCCGCCCACCACAACCCGCCCCCTTTGGCCAATGTCCATCGGAAATCCGACAATCTTTTGGTTAATCCTTTCGTTGACAGTTTATAACATTTCTATATGTTAGTTCTATATTCTTTCGAAGGGGAACAAAATCACACAAAGTAACACAGTTTTTGTATGCAAGCTCAAATTAAAAGTGAATAACTTGTCCAGTCATACACACACACACACACACACACATGCACGCTCACACATACACAGAAAAAGAGAGAGAAAGAGAAAGAGACTATGCACACGCACACACATGCATACAGACACTCAGACTGCTCATGCATGATCTTGACATAAGTACACCAGATAAATTATCTAAAATTTACTATAGCTTGTATAACATCTTGTTTGCCTTTACCCCAACCCTAACCAATGAACAAACCCCAACCTCAAACGCCCCAACCCTCAGAGCCTACAACCCATCACAGAGTGAGTGTGAGTACATAGGGGTGTAAGGGAGCAAGGGTGCAAGGGTCCAAGGGTATATGGTATGGTTGTATGGGTAAGTGTAAGGGGTGCAGCTTTTTGTCTTCTTATTCACAGTTTGGTGTTGCTGTTGCTGTTATTGTTGCTGCTGCTGCTGTTGTTGTCGGCTGTGTTGCGGCTTCTGCTGCTGTTGTCACTTGGTTTGATGTATGTGGTGAAGTTTTCATTAGCTTTGGCTCCCCAAGCATCCACAACTGCTGCTCCTCTTCCTGCTGCTGTTGCTGTTGCTGCTGCTGTTGCTTTTCCATGTGGTTTACAATGCCGTCGACAGCATCGTAATTTGCTGTTGACGTGAAGCTGTCGCCTTCTATAAAATCAACTGTTTCCCTGCCATCCATCATTGTGCTTGAAATGGACGCTCCTCCGGCTCTCGCTCCGACTCCGGCTACGGCTCCTGCTGCCACAGCTTCAATCGTCTTTTGCTCAACTTTGCCTACTGCTGTTGCTGCTGCTGCTGCTGCTGCTGTTGCCCTGGCTTGTTTTGACATGAAGGCTGCAGATGTTGCTTCCTCAACTCCTGTTGCTGCTGTTGCTGCTCCAACTCCTGTTGCTTCTGCTGTTGTTGTTGTTGGGTTGCTTTGCTTTTGCTGGTCAGCGTGAATGCTTTGGGTATGCACTGTGACGCTGCTGTTGCTTTGCCATCCACCTGATGACGAGCAGGACGGATCTGTCTCCGTCTCCATCCCTGACTTGAGCGTGCTTTGAGCTGGCAAATTATTTACTAATTGCTTTGCCAATGGCAGCAGTTGGGGTTCATTCGTTGCTGCTGCTGCTGATGTTGTTGTAGTAGTTTCAGGCAATGTTGTTGTTGTTGATGCTGTTGTTGTTGGTGGTGGTGCTGCTGCTGCTGTTGTATCCGGCATATTTATAATATCCGCCGTGGCGGAATTCAGATTTTTCAACATCTCAGGCAAGCCTGCTGCCTGACCGCCCAACATCTTTCCCTGCTCCTTGGTTTGAGTTGCTTCCGTTGCCATTGCTGTTGGTGTTGTTGTTGCTGCTCCTACTCCTTCATCCGATGTCTTTGCCAGCCCGGCTGCTCCTGCATCATTGATGCTGTTTATCGTTGTTGTAGCTTGTTGTCCATGATTTGATTCGACATCTAAAATATGCAAAGAATGGCAAAGTTAGCAATGAAATAAAGTGAAAATAAAACAGGAAATGACAGGCGCGTTACAAAATCTACAAAACATTTCGCGTTATCCTTCCACCCTTATGCTGCCCCCCCCCCCCTTCGCACTATGTGTTTCTCTTTGCTTTTCTATATTTTTCCCTTTTACTTCGCTTCGCTTTGCTTTCTTTTCTTTTATATTTTTATTGCTGCTTGTTGCCAAAGCGAATTGAGAAATAATTTCATATTATTGTTAACATACTATGAAAAAAAGCGACGGAAAAATATATATCCTCATCCTTGGGGTATTTTTTTTTTTGGAACTGCTCCGTAGGGGAGGGAAAGGGGCAGACATATCTGTGGCAAGGGTGTTCTACATATTTATATATATATATATATATATTATATTATATTATATATATGTATATGAATATCGTTAATACTGACTGTGTTTTCATGTTCGAGTGCTTTCGAATCTTTGACATTTATTGCCACTGATTTTTTGCCCCCATGAAATAGAGAGAGTCCTTGTGCTACAGTTTAGCCTCGCTAAAGTGGAGCACTACCTAAAATGAGCTATTTTTTGAATACACTATACAATGTATAATATTAATAATTGTGCGTCTTTAATATTTATCATTTGATAGTGTGTTCAGTGCAAGACGATAGCGTCTAAAAGATTGTTAAAGTTATTCTATTATTTAAAAGATTAATTCTTCTAGACTGTGAATAGATTGGTATTGTATTATAGCTCATCATTGAATATTAAGGCTAACTAAAAACATTCTTGAAGCTACAATAACCCTGTTTCTTAGATAAAATTAACTTGACTCACATTTGCATTTACAATCTTTTATGTTCAAAAAAAAACTATATAATTTTTCAGTTCCATCGAAGTCTGTATCTTTAATACACATGAATCATTGAACAACGTTCTTTATAGCGAACCTTCACTGTGTTTTATTAGGATTTTCGTGTCTCTCTTTCACTTTTTTGTCGGTTTATTGACTGCGCTTTGGAGTGCAGCTTAAACCAATATTTAAATTTATCTCACGCTCCATTGCACACATGATACTACTGCCAACAAGTGTGGCATGGGATGCGGCAACTGGCATGTGGGGGAGGCAAGTGGCATGTTGCAGCCATGCCAACGTCACAGTTATTTTGCAGCATTAACCCCTGTTGCCACAATTGAGCTTAAGGGGTTAAAGCCGAAAGCGAAACGCCAATCGCCAAATCGAGTGCAATTGAGTGCGAAATTTCAGTTTAGCCAACATTTTAGTTACCTTCATTTGGAGCTGGAGCTGAAACTGGAGCTGGAGCTGTTGATGTTGCTGCTGCGGTCGCTGTTGCTCTTGCTGTTGCTGCGACAGATGCTCGTGCTGCTGCTCTTGCCATTGATCTTGCATCCTCTGCTGATAAGGCAGCCGCAGCTGCGACTGTTGCTGCTTCGGCGGCCGCTGCAGCTGCTGCGGCTGCTGCTGCTGCTGTTGCTGTTGCTGCAGCTGCCCTTGACTGAAATCCAGGTATATCAGCCATGTTGATGCGCTGCACGCGCACATGCATCATCTGGCCCGGTCCATGGCCCTGACCGAGGAAGACGCGTCGCACCGTGGTGAATTGCTGGCGCTGCTGCAACCAGCGTCCCAACAATGGCAGCCGTCTCAAATTGCCAAAAGCAACGCCAACCGCAGCGGTGGCATTGTTACCCAGCTGTCCGGCAGCATGCAGATGCGGTTCACCTGCTGCAACACCAGCACCAGCTGCCCCGCCACCGACCGCTCCTTCTCCAGCTCTTCCTCCTGCTGCTGCTGCTGCTGCACCCTGTCGCTGTGCAGCCAATTGGCCAAAGAGTCGCGTTACAATGAGACGTGCACGTTGCATGGCCGCCTGATGCCCAACCAAACCAATTTCTGCATCGTTCCCAACATCAACGCCATTATCATCCACATCAAATTCATCATATTCTGGTTGAGCTGCTGCTGCTGCTCCTGCGCCTGCTGCACCACCCGCTCCAGCTGCTGCACCACCCGCTGCTGCTGCTGCTGCTCCAGCTGCTGCTGCTGCTGCCGCCGCGGCTGCTGCTGCTGCATTTGGCTGATTTCGCGAGAGGAAGAAGATATGACGCTGTGCCATAATGGCGGGCAGCTCATAGCGATGAAAGAAGAACACCATGGAATGCTGTGGAACATAAGGAGACAGAGAGTGTGAGTAAGTGTAAAATAGAGAGAGAGAGAGAGCAGGATAGTGGCAACTGTTATGCAATGACACGTGAGCTGTGTCTACACGTGAGTCACACACACACACACACACACACAGACAGACAGAGACGGACAGTTGGACAGACGGTTGAACAATAATGCGCCCGGTAATTTGTCATTGCAGTTGACAGGCGGAAAACTCTGGGCGTATGTTGCGCAACACAACAACAACAACAACAACAACAACAGCAACGACAGCAACAACAACAATTGAGTCGAGTTGAGTTGAGTTGAGTTGAGTTGTGTCGCTTTCATAATCCACAGAGCCATAGCAATGGTAATGGATATATGGCAATGGCAAATAGTTACCTGTATGAATAGATAGGAGGAGAAGAGGGCCAGGTTGCGATATTGTCCACTGAAGCGATAGTGATACGCATAGAACGCGAAGTGGTATAGATAGAAGAATCTGTAAAATAAACAACAATTTGAAATTTCATTAATTTAACAACAAAATATACAAACACCACGGGCACATCCACACAAAATGTAGACCCTTATCAAAACAAAAACGTACAACAAAAAAAAAAGGGCGGCTATTTCTTATGAATTGTATCCTGTCTACCAACGCCTCCGTCCACTTTCCTGCCTCCATCTGTTGGTGCTGTTGCTCTGTGTCTGTCGCAAATCGACATGCAATAATATTGTATTTAACATTTGCTAAAATAAAAAGCAACAAATTATTGTTTTCTATTTTTATTGCTGTTTACTCTGTCACCCCCTCCACCCCCTCTCTCTCACACACACACACTCTGTCTACCTTCCTCTACTCTGTCCGCCATTTCCCTTCTTTTTCTCCTGCGCTGTGCAAATGCCAAACTAAGCTGTAAAGAAATGGGTCAGACAGCCAGACAGACAGACGGACAGACAGCCAGACAGAGCATACAAGTGGACAGGCATGACATAAGTAACGCCTTCGACTGACAACAGCTACAACCACAGCAACAGCAACACCAACAATACCAACAATACCAACAATACCAACAACAACATCAACAACATCGACAATGGCAACAACATCAACAGGAATTACAACAACATTGACGACGCTAACAGCAATTGCTACTAAAAGCGGCCTATGGAAAGGTTGATCGAATAGTAGTTACTGTGTAAAAGTATATAACATACATTTTATATTATAATAAATTACTTTTTATTGGTAATTATATTGACAATTGTATTGATATGTTTATTACTAAGCCAACATTGAAGAGATCATAGTCATTATTATTGCTTTAGATTTGTTTCATTTTTGACTGTATTGTTGCGATGTTACTATACTATTATTGAATTGTTATCATTGGCTTTTACATTGTTTGTTTCATTGTTGCTATCATTGATCTATTTTAGAACTCTTCTACTAATACGGTTATCTGTTTGATTGGTGCTTCTATTTCTTCTACCATTTTTATATGCATAGTTTATTCTACATTGAATTTAATTTGTTCATTGCTTTATTCATTGTTTTCTTGTTATTATATGCTCAATTACTTAATTCATGACATCATTCATTCATTTCCAATTAACTTTCAACTTATTCATTGCCTTTCCGTTGAATTTTCTTCACTTTAAACAATGATATTTGATTTTTAAATCTTAGCCGATATTTTCACTCATTGCTTGCTTCATTGCTTTGTTCATTGCTCATGATTAATTCAATTTGAATATAGAGAATATCAGTTACCAATTCGGAAAAGGACAACACTTTAATGTACTCTGCGGCTAAATGAGGTATATATCCAACAATAGAACCAACAATAACAACAAAAAGGAAAACAACAATAATGAGTAGAAGTGGGAGTAGAAGGAACAACACAATGGCCATGAGGACACTCAAGAGGATTTAATAATAT
Organism: Sphaerogastrella javana; assembly: GCA_037040025.1. NCBI lineage: Eukaryota > Metazoa > Arthropoda > Insecta > Diptera > Drosophilidae > Sphaerogastrella > Sphaerogastrella javana. The sequence goes on from JBANCZ010000346.1 coordinate 26,993, forward strand.
AAATAATTGCTCTGTTGCTGTTGCTTGAATTGTTGTGCGAGCCAAAGACAACAAATAATAAACACAATGAACGACACGCGGCGACGATGGCGACGATGGCGACGCTCGGCCTTATTGATAAGCAGCTGCAACAGCAGCAGGAGCCACAGGAGGAGCAACAGCACAAGCACGAGCTGAACAAAGCCATAACCATAAAAAAGCAAGACAGTGTGTGAGGAATAGAGAGAGAGAGAAAGAGAGAGAGTAAGGGAGAGAGAGGGATCCATCGAGTAGTGTCCATCGGAATTCAACTTTAATTTATTTTTACAACGCACGGGCATGGCGTCCATGGGCTTGGGCTTGGACGTGGGCGAAGGTCCTCTGGACATGGGCATGGCCATGATTGAGTTATGTTATTGAATTTAATTTGAGTTGATTGTGCACACACATACACACACGCACACACGCAGACGAAGGAAACATCACAATCGACAGCGACAAATGAAGACACACGACACTTATTTGGTACGTAAGCCTTTCCAAGGGATACGGGATACGCACAAGGAGGTGCAGTGTCGAAGGAGGGAAGGTGGTGGAAGCCAGCATTATGGACACATCGTGGCAAACGCTTTGCAGCAATTTCCACAGCCCTTCCCCTACCATCACTCTCCGCCACCACAACTCACCCGAACGACACGTAGACAACACTTATCGCTTGTTCGTTTCCGTTTCATTCGTTTTCCTAATGTAGCGTAGCGTTGACAAGCGTCAAGCGGGCGGAACCCCCATTACCACCCACACCTAACCCCCCACAACCAGTCATAGTCGTTGTAGTCGTTGTTGCCAGTGGCATGTCGCAACGGATGTGCGCCAAGGAAGTGCTATTGGCATTCATATCCTTCGACCGAAAGGAAATGAGGCCAAATGATGTTGCAGCAATGGCAGACGCAATGGCTGTAGCAACAACGGAGCGCGGACGGAGGCAGGGGGAGGGGCAGGGCCGCAGACACTGTCAACACAACTGTTGCATGTGTGGGTTGAGTGTGTGTGTGCGTGTGTGTGTGTGTGTGAGTGAGTGTGGAGTGCGAAGTGGCATATGGGGTTTGGCGTTGCTATCGGCTGCATGGTTAAATAAGCAGCCCCAATGCAAACAACACGCAGACAACTTGCTGCAAGGTGCCACACGTTGCAGCCAGGTGTGGGTTGTAGCTGTTGGTGTTGCAAGTGTTGCAAGTGGGTAGTCTGATCCGATCAGCGTCACACAAGTGTTTATTTGTTGCGGGCAAACAGAAGCAGCAACGAAGCCCGAGACGCAAGACGTAGGGCACGCAAAAACGGAGCCGATGATGAAACTGAAATGTGGCTGAGAGAGAGAGAGAGAGAGGGACAGAGAGAGCGGCGACTAAGGGGAGTGAGGGTAGGCGGTTGCAGCTGTTGTTGCAACGGATACGGATAATGCTTAAAGTGCCCAATGAGCTTGCAAACACTTCTGCTACACACACACACATACAGGCGCAACACGCATACACACACAGACCATTAGCATATTGGTTAAACCGTTTGAATGGCATGCATATAAATATGACGTTACTGCTGCTGCTGTTGCTGCTGCTGCCGCTGTAGTTGTAGCTGCTAAAGTGCTTGTTGCTCTGCATTAATCCAGGCAATTTGGCTAGAGTGCAGCGATAAATACCCTACACCTGTTACAGTTTCCCCTTTATCCGTTTTTAGTCTTTTCGATACTAGTTTTCTATTACTTAATCCTTACGCATCATAAGAGCAAACACTGTAAACTATTCACCTGCATCAAATGACGCTGTTAAATACTCTAACAGTGCGCTGTTAATGTTAACTGATTGAATCTATGTAAAGGTTGCACCTATGCAGACACTGCTATTAACAGAACCGCATTAGAATTTAACAGAGGCACTGTTATTCATTCTGTAACACTCCATTGTAGGCGTAACAGAGTGCTGTTACTTTAATTGTAGAACATTCAAACTTAACAGATATATTTAATATGCATGTACTGGTATTAACAGCGCTACATGGAAATTTAACAGCAATAATACAGCACATTAGCTCTGTTTATTATTCTTTGACACTCCATTTTAGGCTTAACAGTGCGCTGTTGTTATAACATTAGAGCATTCAAGTGGAATTTTTATATGGAAATTCAAGAGCAGCACTCAAAAATGCTGTTATTTATTATTCAATACTCCATTGTGAACTTAACAGAGTGCTGTACATTAAATGCCAACTGCTATTAACAGCCCCACATAGGAATTTAACAGCAGTATAGCTGTAAGTCAGCTCTGTTGCTTATTGTTCCAAACCTCCATTATAGACTTAACAGCGCTCTGTTATTTTAACAGTACAGCACCAAAATTTTATAGATTCACAAGGGAAATTAACAGCAATAAGCAACAGTTATTGCTTAGTCTATGAAGGTGCATGGTAACAGCGCACTGTTATTTTAACAGTAGAACATTCAACATTTTACAAATATATTTAATGTATTGTAATAAATTCAATAATGAAAGTATTTTAAAACGCTATAAAAATGTGGAAATTATGAAAAACAATATACAAATAGATTACCATGTAATTCCCAATATCTATTATGAGAATTTTGTATGCAAATATTAATATAATTAGTAACTAACTTCGTATGCTGTTATGTGGTTTTTTGATGATGATTGTGCACAGAATTTATAGAATTTTATAGGCAATATGCCTTATAGTATTTCATTACGATTTTGATTGCTTTAGCATATATAAAAATCAATTAACACACAGACAAAAAGATAGACAGACAGACAAAAGTTGCATACAATTGTCAATTGTTGTCAAACGTGACAAATTTCAACTATTCGCTACAACTTAATTGAAAATATAACAAAAGCTATAGTCTCTGATTGTGTGTGTGTGAGTGTTCATGAGTGTTGATATGTATGTGTCTGTGTGTGTGTGTGTGTTTTTCATTGATAAATGCGTGTAAGCGACCCATTTTCATGCATAAATTGAAGCAGCACTAGGCGAACAGAGGCGGGCGACATTTTGCTGTTGCATAGAAAGGGCACGTTGCGCATACGCCACGTTAACAAACATAGAAACAAATAAACAAACAAAATGTAAAAGAATGAAGTGAGGGTAGTAGGGGGCAGTGTGCAAAGAACAAAGTAGAGGATAAAGGCAAACAAGCAGCCACTATATGCGTATAACAATGAAGCGATTTTGCCTCGTTATGAACACTCATCAACTGCACCTTTAAACAACAAAGAGAGAGAGAGAGAGAAAGAGAAAGAGAAAGTGAGAGAGAGAGAAAGAGAAAGTGTGAGAGAGAGAGAGAGAGAGAGGAATAGAAAGTGTGGAAGACACATACACATTCAACTGAGGCTAAAGGGCGAACCCACTTGAGGCATTCGACCTGGGACTTGGTGTGTGGGGTCTAGGGGTTCGAGGCGTTGGCTCGCGGACAAAAGTTATGGCAGCAAAACAAACTTGACGCAATTATATTTTGCGTAACATGATCTCAATCAACACGAAAACACACAGCAAACAATAGCAACAACAACAGTAACAACAACAACAACAGCAACAGCAGCAGCAACAGTAGCGCCAGCAACAGCGCATAAAAACGAGGCAAAAGGCAGCTCTACAAGTTGGTAGCAACACATCGCAAGGGTTCGTTGCGGGCTCGGGGTGGATATGGGGCTAGGACTGTTGTGCTACCAATGGTTGCCAATGCCTGGTAACAGTTTGACGTTGATGTTGCGAGGGCCAAAACCGTCATCTTACGCTTACGCGTGCCAACTAGCAGCAAACTGAAACTGGCGACCCACAGCCCAAAGTGTAGCAACAACTACAACATCGACAACAACAGCAAGAATAACAATAACATAAGCATACAAATCTATATAACTGTATATATAATTTTATAACACTGGCTTAGGGCGTGAAAAAGTAACCGCTGCATTTTCTACTACAATTGCAGAAGATTTTTAAAGGGGTTTCCAATTAGAGATCAAGCTCAGGTTTAGATTCGGATTATAAATATAATGTAAAATTTATAGAAATTATAACAGCGATGCATATCCCATAAATATAACTATAATAAATTATCCTTCAAGACACAAATATTCAAACAAAACTACAGAGATTGAGAAAGACATATTCCCAAAGAGATCCTTATTAACCTTAGCTAACCTATTCTTACCCAACCAAAATAGATCTAATTAAATATATATATAGTAGACACATAGACAAATAATTCAATAATTACATTGTAAGTTAATTATATATTTTAGAGATATAGGAATAGGAAAAGAATCTATTGTAATATGATGCTTTAGGCAATAATGACAAAAATTTGAATACGACTATGTTTTAGAATTTACATACATACATATTCAAATATATATATCTATAAGTTGAATAGAATTCATTAAAAATAAAATCTAAGTGAAAACGATTATGAAGCAATGAAGATTATGAAGTCAAAATGATGTGGACATGAATTATCCATGCTGAAAGGCCAGTCTGAAGATAAAACAGTTTAGTGAGACTATTTAATTATGCAAGACCTAGTCTGGCTGGCAATGCTTCGGAATGCCAGCACACACGACTGCAGCATGGCTGCCTTGTTATGTATGTATATTGTGCTTGTACTTATTTGCAAGTAGGTACGCATAACAAGCGTGTAAACAACAGCAAGAGCAAGAGGAAGAGCATGAGCAAGAGCATGAGGAAGAACAAGAGGAAGAACTGAGCAAAAGGCGCGCCACAACAACTGGTGGCAGGCAGCAGCTAAAAGAGATTTTGCCGCCCGCGAGGAAGCGAATGACAGGACGCGGTGGGAGGGAGGATGCTAGGGTGAGCAGCTACTTGAAACTCGCGACTGTAACATTTTGGCCCACGCCAGGGCTCTTTGCCCTGTGGCCCATGGCCTGTGACCCGAAACTGAACCCGAACTTCGAACCCGAACCCGAACTTGAGCCCGCAACGCCGCAATGCCAGAAGGAGACCGACACCGACACCGACACGGAGACCGAGACCGAGACCGAGACCCCGCCAAGCTCAAACGTTGCCTCAAACCCCTTCTTGGCCTGATAAAATTTGCTCTTTGAAGCCGCCGCCAATGCCAATGCCACGCAATTCCCTTTTGTCTGTCCGTTCAGCACGCCGTGCCACAGTCTTTCCCGTCTGTCTGTCTGTCTGTCTGTCCGCTTCTACGGCTGTCTCTGCTTGTAGTACAAGGCGACAGCGACAAACAATCTGCGCAAGACTTCTCCTATGTTGGATACATTGTAGCCGGCAGTCATGTTGTTGCCCTGGTTCTGACTCTGATGCTCTGGATTGAAGCTGCTGGAGGAGCAGGCAGGGAACGGTGCTGCCAGCAACGTCGAATGGGGTTGTGGAGGCTGGTAACTTGGGCATAAGGCAACGACGGAGGCGGCTTTTTAGCAGCTTCTTTATATTGCTGTTGCTGCTGTTGTTGTTGTTGCTGCTGCTGTTACTTCTTTGCAGCTCATTTAATACGTGTCGTCTGCCCCGGCTTTTGTCGTCGATACGCAGCGCCGCTTTGCCGTGGCAACCAGATTTAAGCACAAAAGAAGCATTACGCGGCAAAAGCAGAAGCCACAGGGCAAAAAGCTATGCAGCAGCAGCGGCAGCAGCAACAGCAATAGCAGCAGCAGCAGCAGCAGCTTTGGCAACTGGGACAGTGGGGGCGCAGATCAAACTGTGGCCGTGGCAATGGCAGGGGTTAAGAGGTAGAGTGGGAGTGGCACGATGAAAGGGGTGCCAAATTATGCTCTCTTTACATTTTTGGCGCCTGCTCGTTAAACGGCGATTAACGGAGTTATTTTAAACGTGCCACAAACGACTTTCTTTGATGCCACTTTAAACGCGCTGACGGTAGTCAATTAGAGCATAAATTCCTCGACACGCCCTCAACCTAACCCCCCCTCCCTGTAAAAGTCCTTCCCAGCTAGATGACTAACCGGGAAAGGGGACATTAAGCTTTTACCTTACCAGATTTAAGCAGCTGCAAAATTTGCCAAGTTGCAACGCGGTAAATGCAACATCGATGGGCGCATTTAAGGGACAGCTAATTGGGCAGACAGGGAGAGAGAGAAAGAGAGAGAGAGAGAGAGAGAGAGAGAGAGAGAGGAAGGGAGGGAGGAAGCAACAGCAGATTTAGTGGTAGTTGGAGATTGAGTGGTTGATACATATTTAGTTCATTTTTGGCTTTAATGCGCAGCTAACCGCAAAAAACAAGCCGCAAAAAGCTAAAAAAAAAAATAGCAGCACAGACAGCAAAAGTTGTGCAGGCGAAAGGACTTTGAGGCATGAAGGCAGGATATGCTAGTCCAGGTTCTCAGCTACCCATGTAACCCATAACCCATAACCGCAGGATAACAAGAGCAGAGCAAAGCAACATAGCGCAGAGTGGGATCAGTGGGCCACAGGGGGCAGAGGCAGAGGCAGGAGGTAGGCCAAGAGACGGATGGAGCGAAGGCAGCAGCAGCCGCCTTCATTCGACAAACAGCCAAAACCCCGCCCTATGCGACTGCTTGAGGCGGTCAATAACAGCAAAATTAAACCGTACTAAAGTACACACAGTCCCACAAACACACGCACACTCCCACACATCACATACACACAAACACACACACACGGGAATATACTCCTCATGTATGTATGTGTGTGCATGATGAGCTCTTCCAATATGTTTTGACTTTTCACAAAATTAATTTTTACTTGTGGCTAAAGGCCCGCTCCACTCCGGTTCGTTTAAATCTGCATATGCTTGCCTCTGCCTCCATTTCTTTTTTCTATATCCTACACTCTCTGCTTTCTTGATTCTCCTCTTCTTTTTTTAGATTCTCTGCTTCTCGGCTTGTGCTACGCTTTATGAATGCAGTTCGCTATGTTCCGAGCATTCTTGAACTAGTCGAATTGGCTTGAGGTTGAGGCTTTCGGTTTGGGTCTGGGATTGGGCTGGAGCTTGAGCCTGGGTATGCTCATTTCGTAGGTAAACATTTGCAAAAAAAAAGTTGCCTTTTGGACAACAACAATAACTTTCTTTTAGCTAAAGCAAAAAAAACCCCCCCAAGAAAAAGAAACTTCCTTATCCACCCTTTCCTATCCTACTCCCTCTCTTTGTCGACTTCTATCCCTTTACTAAAGAGTTATGATTGATTTGGTTTGATTTGATTTGTCAGCCCATAAAAGGCAACACAATTTCACAATTTCACATTTCTCCGCAAGTTTTTAGTGTAAATAAAAACATTTCAATTCTGTTAAAGTCGCTACCAAATTTGCTAAAAACTATAATGTTTAATATTCCTTACTAAAAAATGTGAAAATAAAATATTAAAAGTTTTTTTTTTTCAAATTGTTTAAGCTTCTAATCTAAGAAATTTAAAGGTTTAATAAACTTTCATAAAATGCATACAAAAATAATTTAATCGAAATCATAAGAGTCGTATATAGCCAGCAATTAGTGATATAGTCAACAGATAATCTTAATCTTAGTCTACTTTATCTTTACAACATCATTTGAAGCTTAAAATAAACCCACTTAAATGTTTACTTTTATGATGTTGTGCTAGAAAATGTGATCTAACGTTGCCCCCATCAACCAATTGAAATTATTTTGCTGAAATTATTTTATGTACATCATCTAAAATACTTTAAGTTAAATTAGCAAACTGTTGCAATATAATATGATATTTTTACGAAAATTTACAAGAATTTGCCTGTAATTATTTCACCTGAAATAGAAATGATAAAAGCTGAGCCGCAAAATAAAAATAAAATTAAAAGAAAACACTCAGACAGCATGCAAGAGTTGGGGCAGGAGACTGTAAAGAAGAGCCAAGACAGGGCCGCACTAGGGATATGTAGGACGGGGATTCAGGGTTCAAGCAGCTGCCCACAGTTTAAAATGATTTGCGGCAATGAATGTTTAATGAATATAAATACGACAAGTGGTCTGCCTGTCCGTCCATCCATCTGTCTGTTCGTCTGTCCGTCTGTCAGTCTGCTGCTGCTGTTTGTAGCACGCCGCATTGATAGCCTTTTAATTCAGGCGCAAATTACGCAAAATCAACACCGAAAAACAAGGCAAAACCATATTGAAGTACGACAAGAGAGTGAGAGAGGGGCAAGGAGAGAAGGGCGATGAGGGGGTGATAGTGATTGGTAAATGGCAAGGCACATGAATATCTAATGGGCAAACAATGTGGGCCATGGCAGGCAGGCGAGCGTTTGGATTGGACGTGCGCTTAAAGGGAATACTCGAGTGTCTTTTTGAATTATTGATGGGCGCAATGTTTGAAAAATTTTGTTGTAAGAAAAATGAGTGAAAACACAGCCGGAGGAAACACAGCAAGCAGAGAAACAGAGAGAAAGACAGGGAGAGAGAGACAGGGAGAGTGCGAGAGGAGAATAGAGAGAAAGGGAAGCAACAGCAATACCAGTAGGATCAGGCGGACAGTGAGTAACCAAAATAATTTCTCTAGCTCGGACTCAATTATGCAAAGTGCGCGCAATAAACCGCAAAGTAGCCCCCAGTTGCTGGACTGGAGGAAGGGAAGGGGAGGAGCAGTACACTGTGTACAGTGCGGCAACAACGAAAAAATTGAACAAAAAAAAAAAGGGGAAAAGCAGCAGTTGCTGTTTTCCCTCGGCCTGATTGGAGTTTTTGGTGTAACGTGCGTGGTCATTAATAGAGAGTGAACTGGACAGGATCTCTGGCACTTGTGCATGTGCCTGGTGTTGTTTTCTTATTGCCCGAGCTTTGTATGTTTTCACTTATTTCGTTCTTTTATTTCGTATTATTTTTGTTGCTTTTTTTTTCGTTTTGGTGCTTTTACAAACAAGTTTATTTAAATGTTTGCTAATGGCGCGGCTCAATTGGGGCTAGCAGGGAAAAGCTGGAGCTGGAGCTGGAACCGGAGCCGGAGCTGTAGCTGGCCAGCAGCAACGCTTGGGTTACGCTTGTTGACTTAAGTGATGAAATTCTGTGAACTATATGAGTCTATGTGTCTGTGTGTGAGTGTGAGTATGAGTGTGTGGGTGTGTGGGTGTGTGAGGGGGTAGGTGTTCGTGTTGGTCGATTTGCTTTGGCCTCAGGGGAGGCTTGCACAAGCCAAGTTAATTTTCAAATAACCAAACGAAACGAATTGAAATGAAATGCTAAGCGAAACAGTGTGAAACAGCAACAACATAAAATATCCAAAGATAAAAAATAAAAACGAAACTAAACTATATACAAAATGAACTGTTAAGTGCCGTAGCGAACAGAAGCTGAAATAGACTTGGGTCATGCCAAGATGAGGAGCAGAGAGAATGGCCAAAGGATTCCTAGACTTAATGTAATTGAATTTGTCATTTGTTCGACACACACAAAGCAGACAAATGCAACAGCAGCAGCAGCAGCAGCAGCAGCATCAGCAGCAGCAGCACCACCATCACCACCACCACCACCACCACCAACAGCATCGGCAATAGATTGGAAAAAAGGTAACATTGCTACGCACCTGAGCCAATGACGCTTCGTTATGGTTGTGTGACAGCAGATGGCATCAAATTGATCCGCGATCCAGACAACCAATATAATATAGAATGCTGTTGTTGTATCATTGAAGAACTCCGACATAATGGCCTCCATGCCTGCAATTCAATTAATCCAAATCAATATGCATATTTCATTTCTTATAGCTGAGATTCAATACACACCTACTAACGCCAGTATGACCGTCAGCAAGGGCGCAATGGGAAAACGCGCCGAGATGTTAAACTCGACCATTTGCAGCACATCCACTGTATAGTAAAATATGTATATATCAATGAGAGCTTACTTTCAAATTCCACTGTAGTTTACCTATAAAGACGAATATCTGATGATGGGAGAAGCGGAGTAACATGCTGACAGAGAAGGTCTGCAAATATTGTAATCAATTAAATTAATTATAGGCAAAGGGTAATGAAGATTAGTTTAGCTTACAAATAGCAGCATAACACAAAATGCAGCTGGATAGCTGCTCCAGGCCGCCCACCATATGGAAACGAAGCGATAATGCTCGCCAGTGATGACATTACGCAGATAACCCTTATTCTCTTCCTTTTCGGCAATGGCGCGCACCGAGGCCATCAGCAAATCATCATACCTGCAAATTGAAAAGGTAAATGCATTAATAATTTGTAATATAATACAGATATAGAGTTGTACTCCGCTTACCCTAGCCAACGCTTGAGTAAATAGCGCGTTAAGCGATCTCCGAAACAGGGATTCCTACTGGGATCCAATTGTACAGTGAGGACAGGTATGTTTAAACGTTTCCTAGTTGCCGCTGACAGACGCAGGTGCCCATACTCCAACGAATACTCCACAATGTATTGTTGATCTGTACGAATAAATAAAGTTGAAACTACATTTCGCGAAGGGTATCATTCAAACTTACCATTTTCAGCATCGCTATCATCGCCCTCGATGGGTATATCGACTGGATCTTCATAGTTATTCAGTAAATTGAGAGTATCGAAGTAGAAACTGAGTGTTTGGTTGTTATACGAGCGTAATGGACGTGAGGGCATTCCGAATTTGTGAAGTATTGATTCGTAGCCTTTGAATAGTTTGTGATTTTCCAGTGTTTGCGGACCCACATCATAATGACTGCAAATGATATATGACATATGCTATAGTGTATTATAAAAATATACTATGAAATTGAACTCTTACAATTTATGCCTCATTTGCTTGATGATCTGCCGAAGAGATTTCATTTCATCCCATATTGCGAGCTTCTCCCCCAAATGAGGTATGATTTCCACTCGTATAACGCCCTCGCGTGGCCAATTCTCCACCTCTTTTAGGCATGTGCAGGGGTTTTTAATAAATGCCGTATGTACATAAACTAATGTAAAGAAGAAGAGCAAGGCCTTGGCCAGCAACAGAAATTCTATGGCAAATTGAACCTTGCTGTGTATTTTTGAAGAAATATACAAATTAATATGTTAATAATTAATAAATAACACAAACGTGCTGTATAACCTTCTAAAGATCATTTACTTACCGCGGCACTACCTCCGCATAGATGGTCGCAGCGCGAAAATAAATGGCATGAAATAGACGTTCCCGCAAATTCATCATGTTATTCTAAAAATTAGGGCAACGATAAGTATTCTCTGTAGGCTTATATGTGACCATGTGTGTGTGTGTGTGTGTGTGTGTGTGTTCGTGATTGTAATTGTGTGTATGTTTGCTACCTGTGCAGCGCCACCCCCCACTCCGGCGGCAATACGATTACGGCCGTTGATATTATTGATTGCATTGGCTACGGCCGCTTCAGCAGCATAATAGGGAAAACCACCTGCAACATTAGCCATGTTTGGGATCTTACGGTTTTGACAGTGGCTCAAAGGTAGAGATGATGGTTGGTGTCTTGTATTAAGTTTGGTTTATTTGAGAGAGAGAGAAATACTTCCGTGTCTGTGAACAAGTCCGTCGTCTTCCGCAACGTCAGCCTCCCAAGGTGTCTTCAAATTTTCGACCTTACTCTGGCTGTTGCTTGTCGTTGCTTTGGGTGTCGCGTCGTAATGTGCGTGTTAACCCCGAACAATTTGTTGCTTTTGTCTAATTCTGGGCCGAAATCGCGACAATAACTGACATTTAGAACAATAAATGCAATAGAAAAAGACTGGGAGCACTTACCATTTTTGTGAATTGTTTGTTGTTGCTGCTGTTGCTGCAGTGAAACTGCCAACTCGCTGGAAATAGCTGGTCAGTAACCACAGAAGTAACGCGTTTTTATTTTTCAAGTACGTGATAGGCGAATTGTGCGGGCAGCTATGCAAGTATTTTTTAGTTACTACTGTAACACACCCTTATACAACACTAAAAACAGCTGTCAACAATGACGTCGCATACAGAGCCTAAGCACAACTGAACGTTTTACAACACTACTAATATACGCATTTGAATTGCCCGCAAAATTAAAGTTGTACTTAAACTGTGTGTGTGTTTTTTTTAAGAATTTCTTTTTTTTATTTGTATTTTCTGCAAACCAATGTACGAAATTAAATATCTCAATAGCTTCGTTTACCATATATATATATATGTATGTTATAAATAAGCTACATTGAATGTCGTTTAATTTGGTTTTACATTGATTGGTGGTTGTGATTTCTTTATTCATTTTACGTTTGTTTCTCTTTACGTTTCCTTCCACTATAGTTGCTCATAATCATATATATTATATTATGTTTATACGAGCTACGTATCTGTGTGTGTGTGTGTGTGTGTGTGAGTGTGGATGTTTGTATTTTGTTAATATTAAGCTACAAAATCATACTCATAAGATGAATACAAACATTGTGTACTTGCATTTCTTATACAATTCATTCAACAGGCTAAGTTTTAGTGTTTATTTTTTTTTTTTATTTATTTTCATTTTTCTTATGCTTTCGTTATTCTTTATGCTTTATGTTGTTTAGCTTGATTTCTTTAAAATTTCTCTATGGGATTGTTTAATTGCTTATGTTGTGTTTTTGTTTTTGTTTGTTTTTATCATGTCTGTTTTGTGTTATTTTTAGCTAGTTCTTGTTCTTGTTGTTGTATGCATTTGTTGTAGTATATTGTAGTATATAAATTGCTAAAAATCTTTCACATATTTCATTTCTGGTTCAGCGCGTGTTCTGTGTACGTGTGAGAGTGAGTATGTGTGTGTGTGTGTGAGTTATTCTTACGTATGTTTTCACTTTCTCGTTACGTTACGTTACGTTACGTTTTTTTGTTTAATTCGTTTAGTTGTGTGTAAGTTTATATAGACAGGCGTAAGTGTGCTTGTGTGTGTGTGTTTGTGTGTGTGTGTGTGTGCCAACTTACATGCTAATACACGCTACACATTTATTAACTTACCATTTATTAAGTATGTTTATATACTTTCATTAATTTGTTGCATTTCATTTGTTAATTGTTATTTGTTGTTATCCTTTTGCTAGAGAACTTCCAAGAAGTGTTGATAAGTACAGAGAATGTACAGTTATAGTTAGTTTCTTTTTTAGTGTTTTTTAGTTAAGGTACAGCAATGCGAAGAACGAAAGTGTTGCCAATCTATGCAAGTGTGTGTGTGTGTGTGTGCGTGTGTGTGTGTGTGTGCGTTAGACTGTCTCTCTGTGTGAG
>JBANCZ010000347.1:0-40145 GCA_037040025.1 Sphaerogastrella javana
CCGCCGATCGTAGGCAGCGTCAGAGTGGTATAAGAGACATGAGCTGTAGAGTATTTTCGGTGCTGTATAGTTTTATCGATTATCGACTTTGATTATTAATAATCCTTCTGCCTGTTACACCCAAATCGACTTTGCACAAAGTTAATAGACCCTTTGGGGTTTTTTAAACACAGGGTCTAAAAATATATATATATATATATATGTATGTATAAACTTGTCTAATTGGTAGCGCAGCATGTGTCGCTTTCTTTTGTACAATTAGATAATCGCTGAACAAAACGCCAGGCGTTATATAATCTAATTATAACCAGCTTTAATCGAGCACGCACACAAAACTGCATTAAATAACATTTTCTGTGTTATTTATTTATTTCGTCGTCTTCATTTTTTTACTTCATTTCATTTCATTTTGGCTTTGTTTAAAATCAAATAAGAAATTCAAGTTATTGTACTTTAGGCCAAATGCGCGCGTGCCGAAGCGAAACTTTTTTTTTTTATTTTGGACGCCAATGATAGGGTAACAATTTGACAAGCTTCGACATGTCTGCAATGCATGCGTATGCGTATGTGTGTGTGTGTGTGTGTGTGTGTGTGTGTGTGTGTGTCTATTAGCCATGTCAATGAACGTGAAATGTCTGCGGTCAGACAGCACTAGCCATAAGTACACACATCTGCCAACTTACCTGCTGTATACCTCTTCACCTATCCCCCCTCACAATGTGCGTGCCTTGTGTCCACAAACGTTTTTCCAACATTATTTGTTAATTTTATTGTTATGTAAAAATACAAAGTGTATTTAAAAAAAAATAATGTAAACCAAACAGAAGCGAGCGTTAACTAATTTCAATTTCAGTTCAGCGACAGCAGCAAAGAAAAGTAAAAGCCCCAAAAGCAGAAGATATGCTAAAATTTTTGGCCAAAAAAAATACCAAAAAAAAAATCCAAAAAAAAAAAAAACATTTTGAAAGCTGCAGACTCACAAAAATTTCCATAAACAATAAACGAAAAAATATACAAAATTTTGAAAAGACTATTGTTTATATATTTTGAGAGCCCTAATTAGTGAATTCAATGGGTATATTAGTATAGGGTATTCAAAGGTTGTTTACAAATAAATATTGTATAAATAAATTCAGCGAGAACCTTGAGTGTCATAGCTTTAAGTTTTGGTAAGCCAAAATCATGAACTTTCTTCAGACAGCATACGCCCTACTGTAGCCTACTTGCTGTCTGTTTGCTGTCTTTTCAAGTTAATTTTGGTTTTGTTGAGTTTTGTTTGTTCGTGCCACACACGGCGACTTTGACTTTGACTTTTCACTTGTTACACATACGCCCCGTGGTGCGATGCAAATTCGGTCTAATGACGGCAATGGGCCAAAAGGAGAAGTTGGGCATTTCGTTTGCTCTGCACGTCGAACTGTGATCTATGCAGCATGCGGTATGCGCTATGCTGTATGCATCGAGCGACTGTTGTTGCATGCCTGCGATAATAAATTACTTCCTGGGCAGCAGCACCACATTCCTCAGCAGCAGCAGCAGCAACAGCAGCAGCAGCAGCAACAGCAGCAACAGCAGCAGCCGTTACAATTCTGAAGACGTGCAGCTAAACAACAAAAATATTACTATTAATTATATTGAATGGAGAAAGTCAATTTCGTCAAAGTGCCCGGCGTCAGTGGTTTTTTTTGTGCGCCATTTCTAAAGACGCGCAGCTGTCAGTCATTCACTCAGTCAGTCGCTCAGTCAGTCAATCAGTCAGTAAGTCAGTTGGCCAGTTTCCATTTCAACTGCTGCGCGTTTGTGTCGTCTCACTGCTTTATCTTTGTGGACCGTCGCATTCTTTTCATAGCCAACATTTTTGATGATCTGCTGCGGTGGCGGCTGCTCCTCTTCTCTGGTTACACTTGATATTTTAATCGCATTGCTGATCATATGGCATGTCACATGTATGCGCATATATGTAGATACCACACACACACACACACACACATATGTATATTTCATTTCACCAAATCTGTACATATGCAAATGCTGCGCATGAGTTTGCTATGATTGCTAGCCAAATACCCTGCAATTCTAATCTTTTTAGAAGCAGTGAAAAGCTATAGGCAATATTTTAATTCAATTTTGTATGTAGTAACAATATATGAAATAATTACCATTATTAAATATTTTCTAAACCAAATTCTACATTAAATCTCTTACTCTACTGCAAATGATTAAAGGGTAACTGCTAGTCTTTATTTTTGAGCACATACAGGCAATATTTTCGTGGGTTTTCAAGTTATTTATTAAGCGCTTGTTTCGATCAACAACAGGGCCAAAAAAAAAAACAACAACAACAACAACAACAACGACAATTCGGATTTGATTATGTTTACAGTTATGTTGACTTTAGTATTTATGCAAATTTATGTTAAGCTCACGCGACACAGCCGCAGCCGAATGAAAGAGAAACAGAGAAACAGAGAGAGAGAGAGTGTGTGTGAGAGGGAGAAGGGGAATAGATGTGGGTTAGTGCTACCGATTCACCCATTTGATTTGTCTTTAATTTGTGTTTAACTATTGAGCAGCAGCCAACAGTCGTGTCTGCCATATAAGCAGTGTAAAACAGAGCAGAGCAGAGCTGAAATTTCAAACTGCGATCTCTGTGGGCAGTGAAAGGCGTTGTCAATAAGTATGTAGCATATGCCGATTGGCAAGGAAACTTTGCCAATAACTTGCTGCCAATGGCTTTCCAAAAAAAAAAAAAAAAATGCAAAAGCAAAAAAAAAAACTAAAACTAAAACAAATGGCAAAAAAATAAAACTAACAAACACATGCAAAAACGAAAGCCAAGCCGCAACAACAACAACAACAACAACCACAGCAACAACAACAACAACCACAGCAACAACAACACAACAACCACAGCAACAACATTTACGCTCGTTTTTACTAATGAAGTGCAGCAACCATTGCCATAATTGTTGCTATGGTTATTGTTGTTGTTGTGGTTGTTACCAACTGACTTTGTTGCATACCAAATGTCTAGTGGGTCAATGTATCGTATCGCAGTTGGCCCAAACGCAGACCCAGACCCATTGCACGCATCCAAGCTCCCCCAGTAGCAGCGAGCCAAGCACCAACTCTCATGTGAAAATCATTAATGCGTCCGCAGCTTGGAGCTTGGAGCAGCTCACAGCTCGCCAATTGCTGGCCATGTTAAGCGGCTTTCACATGCTTTAAGACCTTTGGACAACACAGGTAGCTACAGCAACAGCAACAGCCAATGCTACAGGTAGCTAGTCAGACAGGGCAACCAGCCCAGCCTTGCTTGAGCTGGCAGTTAGTTAGAGCTGCGCAACATTGCGACTATTGTTTTGTCAGCTAAATATGGCCAATAGCCAAATATTAATTCCAGCATACATCTTTTTATATGCAAATTTTACCACTTGACGGCCCCCAGGTTGCAAGTAATTCTATTCGCATACCCATAGCCTGCGGAAATGTTAACAAAAGCCCTGACAATTCCTAATGGAATTGAATATTCCTACAGCTGTAGCCTGCAGCAGGACAATACCCTAGAAACAGGATACCGAGTGACAGGCTACATGCGCGCAGTTGATTACAAACACGAAACACAACCTACGACGGCTGCCCAGACACACCATGTTGATGTAGACACAGTCTGTAATACTATATAGTTGGTTTGCACTTGAGTTATAGTTAATTAAGTTTTAAGGCTTTAAACCTTTGCTTGAAATAGTTTTATATTTTAAAAATTCGTAAATTGTTAGATTGTAAACAAATCTTTGATTGATATCGATAAATAAGTACTCTATCGAGCAGCTGTAGCCACTAACAGCAAGAGTGCGAAAGAGCCGATACTCAGAATGTTAGTTAACAGCTTTCCCAGAGCACAGAAAAAAAGCTGCTGTTAATTAACAGTGCATGAGAACCAAATGCTTACTGGATAAGTAAACTATTCAATATTGTCATATTAGATGAAAATATGACAATATATGTAGGTAACCATATTAAATTACTATTAAAGATAACTTTATTTATTAATTATATGAACATTGGGTAATAATTTGCATTTTTTTTCAAGGGAATCCATTGAAGGCTGCTCTATCAACCTAAAGCTATGGGAATGTCATTCAGCAGAAGGTTTTCCTGTTGATCTGTGCTTGAAAACGTGCCAAAATCTAGACTATTGATACATAATTCTACAATTAAATTTGAAGCGGATATGTTCAAAATGAACCAATATCAATAGCTCATCAGTTTAGTTGTTCGTTCAAGGCAACATTTTTTTTTTAAATGAAATTTTGGCGCTGTTATCGCTGATTTCAATGCATGAATTGGACTCTGGCTGAAAGACAAGTCGTAAATGAATTGGAAACTGGCAATCAGCATGCAAAAAAAAAAAAGAGTTTTCATGTTTCCCCCCCTCCAAATGGCAATCAGCAACATATCATTGCTATAGAGCTTGAGCTTGTTTTGGTCGGGGCGTATGCAAAATCTTGGTTTGAAATCATAGGCTTGTTTAAAAAGTATTTGGCATCTGGTATTACTCGAACTATTTGCATTTTTATGACACAATTGGAAATTGAAATTGCGGTCATGTGGCGTTTAATATACGAACGAGCTGTAATCAAATATTGATGTGGTATGTCAGTGAAACTACAAATGCTCAAAATGAAAAATGAAAAAAGAAAAACGAACGAAAAAATAAAAAACAGAACTGTGCCATTTAATGTTGGTTAATAGAAAACCCCCCCAAAAAAAAGATCGTATTATTGTAAGTGCTAATAGCGTATGGTCTTACTTTTTCTAGCTGTGTGTCAGTGTGTCGCTGTTGCTGTTGCTGTTGCTGTAGCTATCTCTGTTTGACACGCATAATTGATTTGTTTCGTAACCGAAATTAGGTAATTCCGTAAAGCATTTAAGCGTTTAAATCTTCTCGACCCCAACTTCCGACCACGACAACGACGACCACGAATCATTGCCAGGGGCACTTTCAATGTAATTTTCTACAATTTACAGCAGAGTCAAAGCCAAGTCAGAGTCAGCTTCAGATTTAGAGTCATAGCCACACGTGAAAGTTCCATAAACGAAAGCAAAAAGATACATAAACTAAACATATGTTGTGTCAGGTGTGTGTGTGTGTGTATGTGTGTGTGTGTGTGAGCTGTGTGTGTGAGCTGTGTGTGTTGTGTCTTTCATTGTCATTAAACAAAATGAAGCAGAACAGCGTCAGGCTATGAAAGGCTTTTTACTACGACCTCATCATTGCCATAATGATGATGATCATGATGATGATGTGTTTCTGTTTGTGTGTGTGTGTGTGTGTGTGAAGCAGAAGCAGGCAGGGCGGCTCAGCAGGAATGCTGTAGCAAGCGAGGGGGCAGCTGAGACGTGGGCGGGCAACACATCCACATCCACATCCACTCACAGTGAATGTACAACGATGGGCAAACGATGATCATTAAATGCCAAAAAATGCCAACAGTTAGAGAGTCAGAGCCAAATTATGGCAAAGGCAGAGGCAAAACTAAAACTGTAATGTTTCGAATGTTTCGTTTTGTTGTATATTTGGTTTCACTATCATTCACTATGAGTGAGTGAGTGTGTGTGTGAGTACATTAAAAGTGAAAACATGTAAAAAGTCATTCATAGAAATGTTAAGACCCGCGCAACGGCAACAGCAGCAGCCACAGCAGCAGCAGAAGATGGAATTGGAATACAAATTGCGTATACGTAATTTTAATTGATCGTTTAAACGATTTGTTCAGCTTTTGTTGACCATATTTACATAGATTAATAATATACACACTCTCCAGAGGAAAAGAGACGGAGGGAGAGAGAGAGAGATGGCTTATAGATATGGCCAGATTGTTGGCATAATCAGAGCTTATGCTAATTTAGCACCATTTAGAAGGATTACGCTTTGTGCGTTGTCTCTTTCTTTTAGTCTCTTGTTGGAAATGAGTAAAAGTTATGCGACCTGGCCAAAATGATGGTAAGAAAGTTATGTAGATTTGTCAACATGTTGTTACCTAACGGTAGCGTTTAGTTATGATCTTGTTTAACCAACTCTTTATGCAGCTGCTGCTACAACCATGAGCTAAGCTGGCATCTATTTAGCACTTACCTAATTGGTATGGCAGCTCGAAGAAGATGAAGAAGAAGAGTCAAGAGCGCAGAGTAAGAGGGGAGACTGGTCTTATGTGCATTACTCAGCGCATTGCTTTTGGTTATTCTTAGACAAGAAGTCGTTGCGCATAACGGGAAAAGCAGCAATGTTTTTGAATCAATAATGCATATGTATTTATAAACAATATTTGTTTTCAATGCCTTTTCAATGGCAATGACGCGAAACTGTAAGCGCAAGAATGCTCCAATGTAAACAATAGTGCACTCTGTTAATTAACAGCATGGCTGCTTTAGGTATTTGCTTGATAAATGTAATAAGGTCACACTTGGTGACAAATTTGAAATGTGTAATTAATAACAATTAAACTGGCTAACGTACAACTTTATTTATTTGAACTCGCACGCTATTTACAGTCAGCCAACGTATATCTATTTATTCATTAGTCTAAACTTAGTTCCACCTGGCAACACCTACTCAATTTTTCTACAGAAATTTCTACACCTTCTCCTAGACCCAAAACATCATTTATCATTATCATTGGAGCTGACACTTTCGGCTCTTGCTGCTCGCTCGTTTGCTCGTGTTGGCTGCTGCTGTGCAAGAAAATGGCAAAATTGAAAAGCTACAAAAAAAGACTGTTAAAAACCTAAAAAAACACTGTCATTAGACAAGAAATATCTGTCAATTTAAACGGCTCTTTCAGTGTGTAGTTTGTAACTATGCATCATTCAACTCAAACAAGTGAAAGTGCCTAAAACATTCAATTTCAAGTAATTTTGCTATCAATTAACGAAGCGCACAAACACCAATACACACTCAAGCAGTTGTAAAAAAGTATATATCTATATATATATATATATATATATATATTGAATGAATGAAGCATTGAATGTGTGCGAGGCAAACAAATTTAGAAGATTAATTGCCGCAGAAGCAGCAAGTGATCATTAGCACATCATTACGAGCACTGTCGCCAGTTACGAGTGCGAAGAAATAGAAGAAGCACAAGCACCAACAAGATGAGGAGGAGCAAGGGCTGAATCCACAATTCCCAATCCACTGCCAGAGAGTCGGTGCCAGTTTCAGTTCGAGTACCCGTTTTAACGAATGTCCAGTGCGCCCCCAGGGCAAGCAGAAGAAGTGCTGGAAAAAGTAAACTGAAAGAGGCCAAATGTAATCATTGCTTTTAATATATCATATTTTACTACAGGGTATTTCGGTATCAAACGGCAGGCAGAACTTGGGATATACAGTAAATTTATTAAATTTAATTATCAAAATATTTGCATAGAATTTTATTATAGCTATTCCCTGATAATTGATTCCATAATCTCCGACTGCATTTGGCATACTTTCTGGCAACTGATGGCCTTACTACCTCGCTTCATCGATTACAGGGTATGCTGCAGTTAAGCTTGTTATTTATTGGCGCGTTCTCAGTTAATATTTCTTGGAAATTGTGCTGCAGAAATGTGTTAAAAGCAAAATCTGTGATACTGGCAAACAACGTGCAAAAAAAAAAAATAAAGTCGCGCTTTGGCGATGCTAAAGCTGCAACTGAGGCTGGGAGTTGGATCTAAAGCTGTTGCTGTTACTGGAGCTGAAGCTGGAGCTGCTCTCCATTGACCCCGTGCACGATGAGCTTTCATAAAAAGATGAAAAACGAAACCACAACATCAACAACAATGGGCCATGCCAGCAGATGCCGCTAGAAGCAAGGCTGCGAATACGTTGCAGGCGTTTTAGTTTTGGTTATGGTTTTGCTCTAGTCTCTGGGATTCGATTGCCAACTTGGTGTTGGAACGGTACACACGGTGCCCACAAAATAAAAACAAAAAATGACGAAAAAAAAAAACGAAAAACAAAAAGCCCAAAAAACGAACTCAGATCTGAGTCTCATGCTGCGTAAGCGCCGATGAAAGTGCTGCCTGCCTGGTTGACTGGTTGACTGGTTGAATGTCTGACTGGCTGACTGGGTGGCTGTCTGTGTGGCTGTGAGTGTTTAGGTGCTGGGAGCTGAGAGCTGGGAGCTGGAGCGCTGGCAGGGCCATCATTTCTCCTTGGGTCGCCATGATAGTCAAATGATGTTTGGCATTTACTTTGCCTTTTTGCTAAATGTGTCCGCAATGCGCATAATAAAAACGAAAAGCGTGTAAAACATAAAGCACAAACACAAAATCAATTGGAAATTTTACTTTCGACGACGATGCTCAAGAAGAAGAAGAGGCAACAGCAGCAGAAGAGAGAGAGAGAGAAGATAAAAACAATTGAGAGGCGGAAGACTACACGAGGCGAGCAGCGACTGAGTGAACCAAACTGAACCTGTAATACTCACATTTGTCGACTATTTGCGTGCTGTCATTAAACTATAATTAAATTTCTTTTCTTTTGATTATTTTCACCCTGCAAGTTAAAAGTCATCCTCCATCTATCTCTCTGGTACTAGGTACATCCATGCCGTGAAGGGTTTACCAAAACTTCACGCCTGTCACGGCTCATGGAATTTTTATTTCTACTGCCAGCTTTTTCTCATTTCGATTTTTTTTTTGTTTTGTTTTTATGTACCAGCAACTGAAATTTGAGATTTTTTGACAACAGAGAACAACCACCTGCCACTTTTTTTCTGCCATCATCTGTACATCTTTCTGTTATTGTTGTTGTTGTTGTTGCTGTTGTTTATTTGCACATAACAGAAGTTAGCGAAATTTCAGTTCAACTCATCATCATCGATTCAAAGACTATGAAACTTGGTCAGGGAAACTCTATCATAATAACTTGCCAAATACAATTTCTAAAAGAAAAAAAATGTATATAAAAAATAGATCTGCGTTGACAATGTGCAAAAGAAATTGTTATTATTATTGCCGTGAACAATTTGCGTAGCGTGCAAATGCTAGCAAATTTTTGCATTTACTTTTAACATACACTTAACAGGAGCTCAAACTGTAAGCTAACAGTTGATGCGTTAACAGCGATCATAGATATCGATTAATGATAATTAAAGTGAAATGTTCTACAAATAGAAAACAACAGAAAAACTAAGATACGAATTAAAGACAATATATAATTTAATTGCAATAAATTATCATTTTAAATTTCAATTAAATTCTGTATATTAATTACGACAAATGTTCAATTGAATATGTGCGCCAAAATTATTCCACATAAACTGTGTCAACTCTACAGAATTATCATGACGCCACAGCGTTGCATCCTTTGTTCGCATTGTTGCTCGTTTTTTCAATGGAATTTTTTGAAGCGCTAAACGTTTACAATTTTTGGCCTAGAATTTTAGCGCAACGCAAAGTTTGCGTGGGCTATGGACAATAGTTGACATTTGCAACACAACTGCATCTCTAATTCTCCAATTCTCTAATGAATTTATGAGTTGTCGCTGTGCCCAGGCCTATTGCTTGAAGCCTTTGGCTTTGAGCTGCAGCCGCCTTGGTTTGGAGGCGGGGGCAGCAGGCGTAAAAGGAGATGGCAGAGAGATGGGAGAGCCACCCAATAGAGCATGTGGCAAGTAAGTTTTCAACTGTGTCGGTTTCTATTGCAGCATTTGAATACTGCTTTGTTGCAATCGGCTCGTTTCAGTTTCGGTTTGACTTTGGATTTTTGGCTTGAATACAGACGGAGCAGCAGCAGCGCTGTCTCTGTCTCTGGCTCCGGCTACGGCTTCGGCTTCGACTGACGCTGCGACTGTGTTCTGCTGCATGTCATGGGGGGGACTTTGAGGCCAACTGCTACTTACGACTGCCAACTGGCCATAATATGTAATTTCAATGATTTGCATACAAAACACTTTTCACCAAACGGAATACACACAGACACATATACAGCAGCAGCAGCAGCAGCAGTAACAACAACAAGAAGAAACGAAGCGACCGCTTGCCACACAGTCATCCATGATACAAAGCAGAAGCTGATGCTGTAGCTGCATCAGGCATAGAATTGGCATGGACAAACAAACACGTTAAATACTTCCGCGTTGCAGTCGCGTTCTTGCATGTTGCGTGGCAGCGTTTGGGGCAGCGAGGAGGAGTGCCACAGTGGACAGGAGACAGTGGACGGAAGACAGTGGCCTGTGTGCCGCCTATGTGCCTGCTTGCCACATAGTCACAGTCTGAGGCTTTTCGCTTTGGCTTTGGCTCGTTTTCATAAGCTCGAAATATTCATATTTGTCACGAAGCGAATACCGTGAATGCTGCACGTTGGAAGGTATGTAAATGCTGATGGTGGCTATGGTGGGTATGGTGGTAGTGCTGGTGGCATGGTCTATGGGATGCGAAGATTTCCTGGGCAAGAATGAGGCCAACTAATGGCTGCCTTTTGCTTTTTGGCTTTAAACATTGCGTTTGGCCTTTTTTGCCTGCGCTGCGTGGATTCTGCGAAACCGAAAATTATAATAACCAGTTTAAACATTGAAGTTCTCCTCGTTGTTGCTGCTGCTGTCGATGCTTCTTCTTCTGCTTCTGTTTTTGGCAGTCTCGGCCAATGACCCGGCACTTTAAAAGGGCCAAGAAAAATAAAAGCACTAACTGCCGCTATCATTGAACGGCAGGGGATTACGCAGAATATATCGTGAGCCGTTCGAGGAGCGTCTGATGTATCTGCCTTGCTCTTGAGGCAAGGTCAGCAGGAGTTGCGGGACGTACGGATAGCTATAGTTGGAACTTCAGTGTGTCGTGTTCTCTCCGTGTTCACCACCGGGCGAAAGTTTTTGGGCTCTTTTTTTATTTATTTATTTTTTTTTTCGGGGCCAAAAAAAGTCCATTTAGATTTAATGAGATATTGGGCCCAAGTCAAGTCGCGTCCGGCGTGGCCTTTCCTTTGGCACAGAAGCATATGAAAACTGCAATAAAGCAAATGCTTGACGCTTGTAGCCCATAACGAATGAACAGCAGCAACAGCGGTGGCAACAACAGCGTCAGCCGATGTGGCAGCAACTACACACAAATGTATTTTTTGAACAAAAATTCCAAAAGCAAATCCATTTTGTTCCGACTTTCATTTTGGAGCAGCACACAACACACACAGACACCAAGACACACACACACACAGGCACAGACACACAAAAGTGAGCCACAGTCGGAGGCAAGCGGCAATCGCTGCACAGTTTGAAGACAATTGTATAAATGAAAGTTTAAGATCTCCATAGAGCGTCTCTACGTCTCCTTCTCTCGCTCATTCTCCCTCACTCTCTCAGTCACCGTGTCGCTCTGTCCGTCTGTGTTATGTGTTTGTGGGGCAGGGCAGACGTGTGCGCCTCACTGATATGAGCTAACGGTGGCCACTACTGCTGCTGCTGCTGCTGGCAGTGGCTGCTGTGGCAGCGACAGGTTGTAGCATATACTCTCTTATTGCTAGTGCCAGTGCCAGTGCCAGCGCACCCGGCACTTGACCATGCCCCATGCTCCTCACACTCCCCAAGCTCGACTCAGACCCGGCACGTGTTGCCCGCCAATGAAAAAAAAAAAAACGAAGAAAAAACACAATTTTCAATTGTTTAGCCATGGAGTTGCCAGCGGCTGGCTCGACTCTTCTGGGGAACTGGGACGGGGGCACTGGGTTGGGGGTATGCAACCGGGGTACATTTCTCCATTGCATTTGCAGGCTACTTTGATTTCGATTTACTTTTGCTTTTCATTGTTAATAGTGCCGCCAATGCGATGATGTTGGCGCTATTGTTGTCTATCCCATCGAGTGAGCGGTGCAAAGGGCCCGGCAGGGTGGAAGCGTGGCCAGAGCAGGTAGCATATGTGAATTTCTGTTATTTCAGTTAAAGCTTTAATAACAATTTTATGGTTTTTAGCGCAATTTACTTTGGTGAAGCCCATTAGGTGCAACACATCTGTGCGGGGAATTGCGGAGAGATCTGGCTAGAAGAAAACCACAGGTGAGTGAGTATTATAAATCACTGAAATAATTATATTAAATATATAATAATAATATATTTTTATATTTACATGGAATAATAGATAATAATTTCACTGAAAGTGCTACATCTTTATGGGTTAAAGCTTCCGCTTGGCTGTAGCTAAAACCTATACTAAATTTATATACGTCCGATTCTTATCGACCTACATTATGAGCTTACACTGATTTAATGTGAACTGTTTATTTATTAATAGCGCCCTCATATCATTATGTAAAACAAGACAGTTGCTAACGCAAGAAAGAATCGTTTCTATTAACGTTTTGATTACTTAATCAACGACCTTCCGCACTGATTAATTCCCAGAGTTACAGCTCTGTTTGAAAATATTTATAGATATAGAAATGTAGATCCGTTTTTGGTGTTATTTCGCAAGTTCCCTCAACCCTGGCATACAATAAGATCATTTCTTCACTTATTATTTTTACACAATCAGAGTCAATTATATCGATTTATACATATTCTTATGTCGATTCGTATGCATTAGTATGTGTATGTATATGTTTTTGAGACAAACAAATTTCGTCTTACGCCTTCCGGTGCTCGATATAAATCTCCAAATTAAGTTCTGTCTTGTTCGAGAAAATTCACCAAAATCGAAGCAATTTTTTCCTCTTATTTTTGGGACTCTTTTTTTTCTGTTTTGTGCAAGATCAGAGCGAGAAAACGAAATCAGAAAAGATCAACGCTTTCAAGTGCCCACTTGGCACAATATGTATATAAAAAAAAAGATCTTTACGCTTTTGTGTAAAGGCGATTGCTACGTTACTTGAGGCGTGGGTTGCTCAAAGACTTTCTGTTATAAGATTTTTTACGAAATTGCATTTTCAATGAAAATATTTGTTGTAATTGATGAAACAAATCACATAACAATGAAATAGCTTTAACAATTATAATATGAAATTTATTGTTATCATATTAATGGAATAACATCTAATCATTAGATAAATATTATTGAATAAAGATTCAATAGATGGGAATAACTTGAGCTACCCAAACATTCAATCAAAGCCCGACAAAATCACTCTTTCTGCGCCAATTTCTTGGGCCCAGACTCTGGTGAGTGCTCGAAATGAACTCAAATGCGAAAATTACACCCCAAGCGACCAATTTAAAGCCATTAAATTATAATTTTAAATTTTTTCAAACTGACCCGGACAGCCCAGCACAGAACAGAACTGAAGAGAACAGAACAGCAGCAACAGCAACAACAACAACAACAACAAAACACTGAAGACACCAAAACGCATTATTCAATTAGTGATGTCGTTTTGTTTATTTTTTGTTTTTTCGACTCGACTCGAATCTCATTGAGTTGCTCAAGAGCTTGTACTCAGTGTGCAACATGAATTTGGAGAGGTTGCCCAATAGGAACGATAACTATAATACCGAACATTGAGGAGAGAACGTGTAGGAGAACGAGAACGAGAACGAGTACGAGAACGCATTGCGGAAGCTAACGAAAAAGCGTATAATTTTATGTTAAGTGCGAAAAGTGAAAAAAAAAAAATACTCACATGCATGTATGTTACATGTATGTCGGTGTGTATGTGCCCGTGTGTGTGTGTGTGTGTGTATGAGTATGTGTAGGTTATGTTTATCTGCTTTAATCTGCGCTTACAACTGTCCCCAACTGACACTCATAATTAAAGAAACAAATAAAGCACACGGCATAACAGAAAACAGCAACAACAGCAAAAGCAATAGCAACAGCAACAACAACAACGACAGCAACAACAACAGTAGCAGCAGCAACACATCACAGCAAAGTCGCGTCGCAGCTTCAGTCACAGCAACAGCAGCAGCGATCACATTAACATAGTGCAAGAAAAGAGTAACAACAACAACAAAAGCAACAGCAGCAGCAATAACAACAATAACAAAAGCAACAACAACAACAACTACCACTGCTACGATAACGAAGCTGTAGACGAAGACGAAGACGAAGACGAAGACATAGACGAAGGCAACGACGGCACTTGTCGTGTCTGCGTCTGCGCAGCGCCAGCGTCAAAGTCAACGGCGACGTCGACGTCAACGTCAACGTCGACGCCAGAGACTTTGTGCAAAGCTTCTCCAATTGCTTGAGTTACGGCTGGCAGTGGCTGCTGCTGCTGCTGCTGCTGCTGCTGCTGCTGCCTTGACTTTGACTTTGCCTTGGCCTGCCTGACTGCCTGCCTGCCTGTTTGCTGGCTGAGCAGAGCTTTTAAGCTGGCAGTGCGCCGGCGTCGCTGCCTCTGCCAATGCGCCGCTGTTGGTAACTTCTTCGTGTCTGCAAAGCGGCTGCTGTCTTAGTTCTTAAGTCCGTTGTTGGCGTGCTCCTCTTCAGTTCGTTGCTGACCAACGTAACGTGCGGACGTGCCAAGCTCGCAGCAAAGTCAAGCGACAAACATAACGGCAAACGACGAAGACAACGACAACAACAACAAATATATATATATATATATAACTATCGTGTTTTTAGTGTGCAGTCGTTGCATTTCGTTCGTGGCTACAACAACAATAGATCAGCCATTTATGAAATTGTTCAAATTTTAACATTAAACGGTAACAAAAATATAAATATTTTGCAAAAAAAAAAAAAACCAAAACTGTGCGCGACGCGTGTGCGAAATGAAATGAAAAGAGAAGAAACGAAAAGAAACTTGCAAAAAGAGAAGAAGCTTTCAAAGTCCTAATAATAATAATAATAAAATTAGGGATAATATAATCTATATGTGAGTGTGAGTGTGAGTGTGAGTGTGTATGAATGAGCGTGAGTGTGTGTGAGCGTAAGTGTGTGTGTGTGTGTGTTTGTGTGCGTGTTGATCCTGCAAATGAAGCGCTTAACATTTTTTTGTCAGGCGTTAAAAGTTCCATCAGCTCATGCCAAAGAATTTCTCCCAAGTTGATTGTGAGAGAGAGTGTGTGTGTGTGTGTGTGTGTTGTTTTTTTACGGTCTCGATCTCGCACAACGTCGTCTCCTCAATGGGTTTTCGGTTTGGGTTTGCTATTTGCTGTTTGGGGCTGTGGCTGTGGCGGCGTTGATTTTGTCCATGTCCAGCACAGCCTCTGGGCTGGCCTGCAGTCCAGCAGGGGCGAGCTGGAGGAGCGGTTTCGCTTTGGGCAGGGTGGGAGTGAGGCGTGAGCTGTGAGTGCAGTTGCAGTTGTTCTGTGTGCCGTCCATGTCCAAGGCGCGGCCAGCGGCGACTGTAATTTCTGTCTTGCGCATTCTAAACATACATACATGAAGTGACACACACACAGAGACACATACGGAGACACACACTCGAAAAAGCAAACAAACAAACAAACAAACATTGAACGCAGTCAAGTGAAGACAGCACAAGTTCAGCGGGAGAGATTGAGAGCGAAGAGAGGAGCAGTCAGAGAGCAAGCAGGCAGGCAGATGAAGACACTCCTGCCATGGCTAGTTTGGGAGGAGATGCAGATGCAACAGCAATAGCAGCAACAACAGCAACGACAACAACAACACTTGGCCACATGTGCGCTTGCTGTCTCGCTCGCACTCTGTCTGTGCTGCTCTAACATGCTGCGTCGCCATATTGGGCGCATAACGGTGCAAAAATCGCGCTGCTTTTTACTCCGCACAGCTTTTATGCCTGTATGTATGGGTATGTGTGTGTATGAGTGTGTGTGTGTGTGTATGTGTGTGTGTTCTTTGTATGTATGCGCATGTGTGCTGCTTTTTATACTGCCAAGTTTATGTCTATGGCTGCTGCATTGATGACGACCCAGCGACCGATAGACCGACACCGAGCGCAGATCCAAAGTGCGATCAAGCGAAAACCGCAAATAAATATAAAAAAAAAATTTATCTTATATATAAAAGAACGCTAAAACACACA
Organism: Sphaerogastrella javana; assembly: GCA_037040025.1. Taxonomy (NCBI): domain Eukaryota; kingdom Metazoa; phylum Arthropoda; class Insecta; order Diptera; family Drosophilidae; genus Sphaerogastrella; species Sphaerogastrella javana. The sequence goes on from JBANCZ010000347.1 coordinate 15,926, forward strand.
CACACACACATGCATTCGCACATACAAAGAAATACACTCACACTGCAGAAGAGACAGATAGAGATACGAGGCAAAGAAAAATGCACTCGGCAAAGAGTTGAGAGTCGTCTGTCTCTATGTCTCTCTCTCTGTGTGTGTGTGTGTGTGTGTGTGTTGTTGCTGTTGTTGCTGCTGCTGTGTGTGCTGCATCTGCAAGTCCATTTGCAGTTTTGCGGCTGCAAACACTTGAGCAACTGTTGATCGATTGTGCGTGGCAGACACATAAATTTAGCTGGCTCACACAGATGCAGTTGCATCTGCATCTGCATCTGCATCCTTAGCTCAAATCCTGCCCTAGCTCCTGTCACTAGGTCAGCCAAACAATCAATCTTACGTTGCTGTTGTGGCTGCTGTTGCAACTGCAACTGTTGCTGATGTTGCTAATGTTGCTGATGTTGCTGCTGTTGCCATTGCTGTTGTTGTTGCCTCTGCGCTGCGGCATGGCTGATTGAATAAGCCCAGCCACAAGCGATTAACGCCCATGCCTGCACTTTGACCGCAAAGCAAATAATCATCATTTGCAGGACTTGCGGGACAAAGAACCGCTAGCACTGACAGTACTACCTACGTGACTACACTGACAGAAATTACATATGATTAGATAAAATAGAGTTTCTATAAATATATAATAAAACCGGAGCCCTTTTTTTTACAACCTCTACTAAAAGTAAATAAAGCTACTAAGGGTAAACTGATGCTAAATCATAGTCCTTTAAGTTCTATTGCAAAAGTTACTAAAGTCTATTAAATTGCTTAAATTGCCTTAATGATTTATGTTTATTTGATCATGAATTATACTTTAATGACCTTTAATAGATTAAATTAAATCCATAAAAAAAAGCTTAAAGTCACACATAAACTATATTATTTCATATGACACATATGGCCATAGATTTATATCAATAGCTTTTCGATATTGTTCCGTTTGAAGTCCATAAAAGCCTAGAATTTACACACATTTATTTAAGGGAAATTCCCACAATTTCGCTGTGTGTAAGCCTCTATAATTTACAAGAGCATTATTGGTCAATAGGTTATGGGCTTTTGCAGTATCCACAATAAATCGAGTGTTTTATATCTCTCTCTTTCTCTGTGTGTGTGTGTGTGTCTTTAACTAACTAGCCAAGTCTATGTGTTTGTGTGTGTGTGTGTGTGTGCTTGAGGGCATTAGCATAGAGACTGAGTGCAGTTTAATAGGCCACACAAACATCGTTGAATGTCCGATGCTCACTAATTTTTATGTGCAGAGCTTGCGGCTGTTGCAACCCACTTTAAACGGAACTCGAAACCAAGGCAACGCCTCTAAGTTTTTATTAAGTTATAAAAAAAAGTACAACAGCAACAACAACAACAACAACAAAAACGGCAGCAACAACCACAACTAGAACTGCTAAAACAACTGGCACTAGCACTACTAACTATGTATATATAAAGGCAGATAGCTGAAAAGCAGCCCAAATTCAAACTGAACCAAACCAAAAACCAAAAACTAAAAAATAAAGGAAAGAAACAAAAAAATAGAGAAAAAATTGAATGGTCTGGCTGAGCGACACACTGTCGTCGTCTAACGGTTATGGGCCTGCAAGCGCTTGTGTCGAAAAGATTCCCAAGCTCACACATTCTCGTAAATAAATTGCAATAAAATGGGATTTTATAACCAAAAGAAAGACAACAAAAAAAAAAACGAACCCTAAATTCCAACAACATCAACAACAACAATAGAGAGTGAGTGCTATGACTGGGCTAAGACAAAGGTCGTCACAGCAAGTGAAAATAGCGACAAGCCAGACCGAAAATGGGGAAAAAAATGTTGTGTAGGAAGTAAAAAAAAAATGAAAAAAAAACAATTATGGGCAGCCAGGTGTTAATATCAAGTTCGTTGGCTAAGTCTTTCGTTTGCGTTTGCGTTTGGCTTTTGGTTGTTTAAAGTGGAGCGCAATGACAGCGCCCCTTGAATGCGAATGAGGGGCGTGCGAGCCGGCCGGCAAATGCTACAACAACAACACAAGAAAAATGAATAAATGGAAACGAACACACACGCATATAGTATTTTATTATTACTATTATTATTATTATTATTATTATTATTTTACTGCTGCTTTTATATATACATTTTTTTTTGGAGCGCACATTTTGATGCGTCTTGTGGGTTTTTCTTCAGATCTTGCAAGCATTAAACGTTTCGTTTCATTTCATTTCATTTTATTTCTGTTCCGTTTTGAACTCACAAGTTCAAAGGTTGTGACAACAACAACAAGAACAAACAACTAAAAAAATACAAAAAAAAAAAAAAAGTTATATATAGAAAGAAAAAAAGCGACAACAACAAACTGATAGCTGGAAAATTCTTCTAGGAAGCCGAAAGAGAACCAGAGCCAGAGTGAGAGAGCAAAGCCGAGAGCTCTGTGAGAGCAACGAGAACAACAACAACAGCAGCAGCAGCAACAGCAATGACAGCGACAGCGACGCCGACAGCGACGTCGGCTGCGACGAGAAAGCAACCTGCAAATAACGCGATGCTCAGCGATGCTTTTACGGTTAAGCGGCTTTTAGCGGTAAGTGTGCACAACAAAAGTTAACCATACACACACACACACACACACACATGCACACCTATGTGTATCTGTATGTGTGTGAGTGTGTGTGTTTGTCTCTGTACTTAAATAGAAGTTCTCCTAACTCAATTTGCAACGAAAAAACGAGATCGAATCTAACGAAGTAGCAGCAATGCTTTATGTTCCTTCACTTTATTTTTGGGGCGTTGCCAATGCGAATTGTTCCAAAAAAATAGAATGAAATTGTTATAAAAAATTGTTATAAAAAAAAAAAAAACAAAAACAATACGCAGATGGAGCTAAAAATGTTGTCAACAGCATGTGGCTATTGTTCAAATATGCACTGCCATCATCTAACGATATACGAGCAGTGTATGCCATGCCAGACTATAGACCAAATAGAACACATATAGCACTTACTATACATAGATTTGGGTTTATATTCTCTAGGCGTGGGCTGGGCTGGGCTCGTTTTGCTGCTGCGGCATTTACTTTAACCTGACTTTGACTCGGATCGTGGGCCGTTGGCCAAGTTATGCTACACGCTCAATCCCCAGCGCTAACCGTACGTGTGTGAGTGTTTATGAGTGTGTGTGCGAGTGTGTGTGTGTGAGTGTGTATGTTTGCGTGTGTTTGTCTGTCTGTCTGTGAAAGAGCTGTGAAGTCGGCCATTGGGTCAAACTGTAGCTGATAGATGTATAGGCGTCGATGATGATGTTCTTCTGCTGCTTGCCCCATAGCTTTGACTCTTGCTATAGCTATAGCCATTGCCATTGCTTTTGCTATTGCTTTTGCTATTGCTTTTGCTATTGTTATTGTTATTGTTATTATTATTGCTGCCGCCTGGCAGGGGGTCGCCACTTGAGCACTGAGTAATGTAGGCAAATTAATCTAATAAAAAGGTGGGAGTCTCTCGGCTTTTATGCTTGGGAACTGGAGTTATGCCCCACTGCCTTTATGCATGGGCACTCAAATGTCGCTCGCTTCACTTCTTCAAAACACGGAAGAGCATAAAGTTTTTCATTCTGTTGTTGTTGCTCTTTTCAAATCGTAAATGTTAATGGTGTTTTCCACGGCAATATGGCATAAACAACGAAAACAGAAAAAAAAAAACCGAAACAAAACTGCATTATTATGTTTAATAAGCTGTAAGAAAATCTTGATCTTTCTAGGCGGTAAGTTCTTAAGCTCTTAATTATTAATGTGCAGAGAGACAAAGGCAAATTAACTGGAGTTTTCTTTTAGTTGTAGAGATTTCTCTTCTAGATTTGAAGTTTTGCAAAAACTCATATAAACAGCTTTTTATTTAGCTAATTATGTCATAATCAAATTTGATTAGATTTACCAAAAAATCACACGTATTTCCCTTAACTTAAACCTTTTCTTTTGAATTACATTTTTTATGGGTTTGATGAATTTCTTATGTATTTACCTAACGCATAATTTGAATCTCAATTCCTCATTTTCCTAACTGTTTTGTGAGTTGTGTTTTTTTTTTTTTTTTTTTTTGGTGGCTTCACCTGCATTGCCAAGCGACCTTTGACCTCCCCGTCCAGCTCTTTTGCAGTGACCAATGCAGCTATGGCCAAAGGTCAGCAGACAGTCTGGCGCCCAGCGTTCATTAAAAAATCTAGAAAGAGAGAAAGATAGACAGAGAGAGAGAGATAGATAGAGAGAGATAGAGAGACTTGTACGAAAAGTAATTTGTAAAACACGAAAAATGATTTGCTTTTTTCACTATTTTTCTTCAGTAAAGCATTTATTTGTTGTTGCTGTTGTTGTTGTTGTTGTTGTTGCTGGTGTTGTTGTTTATGTTGTTGCTGTTGCTGTTGTTGTCGTTCGTTTTTCCTGTTGGATATTTCAGGCATTTAATGCTGGGTCCTGTTGCTGTTCTTTTACGATTCTGGGAGTAAATTACGACTACCGCCCGTACGTGTAGCATGTATAGATATTTTCCATGATGTTGTTGTTGTAGTAGTAGTAGTTGTTGTTGTTGTTGTTGGGTAGACCCACTTCTTCATTAGCACAACGGCATTGTAAAAATAGCAAAGTTGCCATAAACAAGAAATAAATCATGTGAGCCAGCAACACCCTCTCTCTCTCTCTCTCTCTCTCTCTGCTTCTGCTGCTCTGTCTCTCTTATGACAAATGTTTTTGGCGGTCAAAGAGCTGCATGTTGCCAGCTGGAACATATGTGTAGTAGAACTAGCCAGATCAAGATAGATTAGAGGTCGGCACTTGCGAATCAACGGGTGGACATGGAGAGTCTACTATTTGCCTAAGCAGCCCCGTTGCAAATAATTCATATTTTTCTTGGGGGATATATTTAGTGAGCTTTCTTGAAAGTTGCTGCCAAAGTACAACAAAAGCAACAACATAAAGTCTGGCAATGAAAGTAACTTGACTTCTTAATGGGTCAACCAGCTACACACACAGAGGGACAGTGTTTCATATGGTGCCACTCTAATGGGCCAACAACAACAACAATAATCACATTCTCTGCTCGTGCTTAAAAGCCACTCGAAAGCATAATTAAACAATTTTTATTGACTTTTTTTATATTGATGCCGCCAACTGAGGCTGTGACTGAGACAGAGATGGCAATAGAGACAGAAAGACAGCGATTGAGACTGCGACTGAGAATGGAATGGAATGGAGACTCTGTGTCTTTCAATTCTACAGCTAAAGCTGCTGCTGCTACTGCTGCTGCTACTGCCTGTTTCCATTCTTTCTTCTGGCTCTAATACTCACATTTGCCCCCCCCCCCCTGCGTTTGCCACTTTATACAGTGTTTTGTTATGAGCCCACGTTTAGTTTTGCGGCTTGTGTCAGCATCTACAGCAGCAGCAACAAAAATCCAATTGGAAATAAGTAGAAATTGTGGTTGTTAAGTGATTGTAGAGAGCGTGGTTGAAAAGTGCATGAGGCCGAATTCTAACTGTATACAATATTTCAGCTTTTCTTTGTCATTACGTAACCTAAGCTGGAGCGAGGAGAACAACTCTATAGAGTGCTTCCATTTGAAATCAACTTGCAAATGAATTTAAATTAAGCTCAACCACAATAATGAAACTCAAAAAAAAAAAAAGAAACTAAATAATAATAATAATAAGTAATTCATGCAGCAAATTTCATTTTTACATTTAAATGCTGCGGTTACATGGAATTTAGAAAGGATGCACAACTAATTCCATATTTAGAACCTGTGTTTAAAATATATTATTTCTATTTACTTTGTGCACAGTCGAAATGTGTGTAACAGGCTGAAGAAGGCGTGGCCGAGCCCATGAAGTGTATATGTATTAGGATGGCAAGCGGCGTCGACTAATCGATTCGCACTTCTGTCCCATTGTCCTTCTATAAAAACAATTTATTTTTATGGCTGCATAGTATTTCGATAGTAAATAATCGATAATCGTCGTCGATAATCAATAGTCCATAATCGACATTAGTAACCAATAATCGATAATCGACTTCCACAATTTTTGATATCGTTAAGTAATATACATCCATCGTAAATAATCATTATCGAGTTCATCTAATGTTAATATTTAGTTGATAAATTATTGATATTCATAATATGAATGAAATATACATCTGAACATATAACGGAGCCCTGAGAATATTTCATTCTGCCATGGAAACACTGCACCCCTCTAAAAATACTACCTTATATAACCTAGACCGCCCCAAAAACTCCAAACACATGATCGCTCTAATTATGTTAATGGAATTAATCAATGTGAATTATTTAGCAGTACAGCAGCTGTTAGTTAACAGAAATCCGTAGTGATAGGAATTCGCTCATCGATAACAGCGTAACATTTGCAGTGACATGTCAATCAGCCTGCGCGCGTTAACATGCTCATGTTAATTAACTCGATGCGCTGCTCAACTTCTACAGCTGATAACAGCTCTGTTAAGATCAGAATATCGAATCAAAACAAATATCTCAATTGAATTACTGTTAAATATTAAAGCAATTTGTCATTTAATAATTATGAAATCAAGTTTGGTTATTAAATTGCAATTTTATATGCATAAGCATATGCATATCAGCAATTTATTAACATAAATAAAATAAGCTGACAGTTTGCATCATTTGGCTCACAGCACAGTGTTGCATTTCAGGTTCCACAGCTTTTGCTGGATTTCCTTTTGCTCTTATCTCTTCTCTTCTCTTCTCTTCTCTTCTCTTCTCTTCTCTTATTGCAAACAATTTGTTTACAACAAGAACAACAACAAGAGGTAACTGTTATCTGGCATTAAATGTTTTGATATTGCGTGTCTTGAAAAATATTGGAATATTTTAGTTGAGGTCAATTGGATAGAACATAGAGAAAAAGAGAGAGAATATTCTGTTACAATTTAATGCTGTCATTTAGTTTTATGCCTCAACAAATTTCGGACTGCAAATTAAATACATAATTACATAAATCAGACAGAGCGCAGTACCGTTTCTTTTGCTCTTCCTCTCTTTCTCTCGTTTTATATTAAGAGAGTCTCTACTATATGCAAATAGATTTATATTACCTAACACTGAGGCTGAGGTAACACAAGCTTTAGCCCAGGTGTGTGTGAGTGGGAGAGAGCTAACACTGAGGCTGAGGTAACACAAGCTTTAGCCCAAGTGTGTGTGAGTGGGAGAGAGAAGAAGAGTATAGGGTATTCAGAAACACAGTTGGCATAATTAATGGCGTGTGGAGAGAGAGTGCATTGTACTCTGAGCTGTATTTTATTTATAAAGCTACGAGAGAACTTGGCGTTCTAACTGCAAAACCCAAAATCATAGAATAAGATAGTGAAAGAGTGAGAAAGAGGAAGAGAGTGTGTGTGACAGGGAAAAGGAGGAGAAGAGGGCGGTGAAGTTATAGTGATATAGGGTGCTTTGGGGTACCTGTAAGATGTACCCTTGTCTTGGCTTTTAATTATAGTCAAGCCCATTGGCCTCAGTCTGGCATGAAGTTGAGTCTTTGGTTGTTCGGTTGTTCAGTTGTTCAGTTGTTGTTGTTGTTGTTCGTTGGGTTATTCAGTTGTTCGTTGGGTTGTGTTTGGGCTGTTGTTCGGGTTGTTTGGGCGTGTGCTCAGTGTTGTGTTCAGGCAACTGTTAATTTTGTTTTACAACTGGGAGTCGGTTTGAGTATCTTTGTAGCATCTATAACGTGTTCGTCTATCTTGCTAACTGTCAGTTGCAAACTCCACGTGTGTGTATGTATGTGTGTGTGTGTGTGCGAAGTGTGCTTAGCTCTTCATTCATAAAAAAAAGAAGCAATAGTGCCTGGGTCTTTGTATCTGGTATCTTTTACTCGTATCTTGTGCGATTTTCGACTACACAAATTAATTATATGAGCTGTGCTGCAGCCACACAGTTGTTGCTTCGCTTGCTGCTGCTGTTGTTGTTGTTGTTGTTGTTGTTGTAATAGTTGTTGCTGTTTGCTTTTGCTATTGCCATTTGCTGGTTTGTGGCCAAGACTTTTGGCTAACGGCAGTTTCGTGTGCTTTAACAATTAGTTGTATCTCTCCAATTGCCTTTCCTTTCTCTCCCTTCGCACACCAAACTGCTTTACTATCATGTCTTTTGCTGCTCTTCTATCGTTTATTGGCATATTCTATACGCTCTTTTTGCCTGAGTTGCTCAAATTTTATGCTCGGCTGGCTATTAAATTGTTTATTAAGGCTAATTCTTATATCATCTGCCGCTGTTGCTAATGCATTTATGTAACATCTCTCTGGATTATACAAGGCAAATGACTGGACCCGTCCATTACACACAGCAACAGCATTACATAAAAGATCGTCTCAGATGAGTTTGTGATATGTTTGCCTAGAGATGGAGAAGAAGAAGCAGAAACTAAGCTATATAGTATATCAAAGTATACCGCTTTAATTGCATTTCTTTTAGCGGATATTTAAATGGTAGCTCACAAATTAGATTTATGGCTGGCTTAATCTATATGGAGATTAATTGCGCTTATACGGTTTTAGTTCTTATAATACCATCTGGAAATTATACAGTAGTTCACCTAATTGAGATGAGGAATATCTAAAGTCTTAGGACGTGGCCATTAGCCATTAGAATGTCAACAATCTATGGACATTATGAGACCTGCAAACAGTTAGAAAAATTCATGCAGATTCTCAGTGAGATATATAGATTGTATTTAAATGTATATTGATGCATACTTCATGTACTTGAAACTAATGCTATTTCCATTTGATTTACAGCTTTTCGTTGTATTCGCACTGTGCCACACGAGTCAGGGCCTGGAGCTGGGCGACAAGTGTCAGCATGACATGGACTGCACAGATTTCATCAAGGGCAGCAGCTGCTCAGCGCTGGGCTACTGCGAATGTGCGCCCTACTTTGTCCAATTGGATGCCAAGCGGTGTTTGTCATGTAAGTTCACATACATGGTATATATAAAGTATATATAGTATAGACATACATGCATAGCATAAATAGGTAAAGTCAATCTTTGGCTAACCCGCATATGGTACATACAGAGAGTCTATAGATAGAACTTTAGCCTCATTCATGTTTTATGCGTTTATTGGAAGTCGCAAGTAAACAAATGGACAAATGCATAAACAAACAGTAAATTTGCTTAAGATGTTTACATAAATGCAGAACCGTTACTTATAACAACTCTCTCTCTCTCTCTCTCTCTCTCTCTCTCTCTCTCTCACTCTCGTTCCCAGCTCAACTATTGGGCGGCGACTGCCAGCTGAGCGAGCAGTGCTCCATGAAGGTGGCGAACAGCAGCTGCCTGGACGGCGCCTGTCGATGCGTCGAGGGATTCTTGCAGTTCCGCAAGCACACATGTCTGGGACGTAAGTATCAGACAACAGTTGATCAATTGTGGCCCTAATTGGCAATTGGAATTTACCAAATGCATAATTTAACACCGTAATCATAAACATAATGATGATAATCATAATAATTACACAACTCTATGGGTGCAGAACACACAAAAGACAAAGAAATAAAAAAGAAGAAAAAAAAACACAATAAACAATTGCAATAAATGCTAGCAAAATAGCAAAATGAAACAAGAATGGAACTTTGATTGCTTATCATCGAAATGGAATTACACGCAAGCTCTCTTTAACTATCTCTCTCTCTGTCTCTTTATCCAATCATTCATCTCATTCGCACACATTCTTCTTCTATCTGTTTAAACATCTCTTTCATTCGTTCGTTTCCGTTGATTGTTTGCCGTTCGTTAACACTTTTATAACAATTTTCCTTTCTTTTGCCGCCACTTGACACAAGCAATTAACATGCGCATAACAATAACAATAACAATAGCAGCAACAACTACAACAACAACAACATAAACAACAACAAAAAGAACAACAAAAAGAACAACAACAATTGCTACTCGTGGGGCTAACAAGACAATCGTGTCACTAATTATACGCATAATTGGTTAATTTTCCTAGAATCAGTAATGAAGCATAAGCTGCTAGAAATCTGACGACTTGAATATATAGAAAAATACTTAAAATATGTAGAAAAAAATAGAAAAAAGCCCGAAAAGAGAATACACAAAACGGAAAACGTAAAATGTGAAATGTGAAAAGTAAAATGTAAATTTTGAGAGTTTTTCTCTTCTATAGTTTTCACATTGCATTCGAAAGTAAAGAACAGCCTCAAATTATAAGCTATAAATGATTAATTGTTGTTGAAATCAAATTACTCTTAAATGTGCATATAATAATTAAATTTTATGACCTATATTTTGTTAATATTATGATATTAAAGCATTATATTACAAAGAGTATGGGAACTAGAGTTTTTCATTCTTCTAATCAAGTCATTTAGTTTGTTTGTCTTGCGATTAAACAAAATACAACTTATAATATCAAAAAGTGTACAATCTACAGTTCATATCATTCAACTCATTACAAGTTCTTTTGAGCTTAATCATAGCAGATCAATGATCTTGAAAATGAACCATAGCCACTCTGTGTGTCCCATAAAGAGAACTTTTCAAGTGTGATTTTCCCATTAGACAAATGTCAGCAGACATCAGACAATGAGTTCTTGTTGCAACATGCAACATTGGGATCAATGCCTGGGACACATTGGCGCCTAATGGCGCGTTAATCTGATTAGAATGTTGAGTCGAGTCGATTCAAGTCAAGGCAAGTCGGGGCCATGTGGTACAACTGTTTGCCCTGCTGCTTAGCAGGCAGACACGACAAAAGTGCACCTGGATTTTGGGATTGGGATTGAGACTGTGACTTCCACTTACACGGAGACTGAGAATGGAACTGGCACTGGAACAGAGATGATGGGAACTGGCAACTGGGAACTGTGTACTACTGGGCGCATGGCAGATCGAGTTGAGTTCGTGTCTTAGCCATTCACCTGTTTCTGGCTCTGGCTCTGACTCCGACTCTCGCTTTGACTTTGGCTTTTGTGGCGACATAATTATAGCGCATTTAAATGCGCTGCATATGTGTGCCGCCCAGTGGGCGTGGCAGCCGGCAGCTGGCAGCATGACATTTTCCACAGGCTTTAATATTTAATTAAAATAATTTTAATGACATGTGGTCAGGTTGCAAGCGACTGAAAGAAGCTGCAACAGTTGCTGCTGGAGTTGCTGCTAGAGTTGCTGCTGCTACTGTTGCAAAGTTACATGCATTTATGAGATACTTTCACCAAAAACCAACATGCAGCAAAGAAAGCACAGCAGCAGCAGCAACGAAATCTTGAGCAGAACCTTTCACCGTGCCAGTAGTTGCCAAATAAAAACACCACCAAAAATAAATTTAAAAAAATCCAAAACAAAACAAAAACAGCATGAGAGACTTAGCCAAGTCCTGTGACAGGCCAAAACATTTTTGTTTAGTTTTTTTTTTTTTTGTCGATTTCTATCTGCGTCTGTGCGAGCGACGACGACTGCGAGTTGCGACTGCTTTACATGCCTAATTGCCCGACTGTGGCTGCTTTTGTAATTAAATTGCACTGATTATGTGGAAATGTGGCAATGTGGAAAGAAAGCCAGTCAGCGACACACAGACAGACAGACACACACAGGCCAAAGAAAGTCCAATTAGCGTAGCCAGCTGCAGTCACAGCTCAGCTCAGAACTTTGGCTAAGAATCTCACTGCATTAACTCCCGTTTGGCCACAGGTTGACAAACATTCACTTGACTTGCTCTTTTGCTCTTTCTCTCTCTCTCTCTATCTTTTTCTTTCTCCTCTCTTTCTCTCTCTTTCTGTCTCTTGTCTGTTCCGCTCCCTGCTTGGGTCAAGTTGAGCAAGTTCTGTTCCAGATTTGGTACTGGTTGCAGGCTTTCGCTGTTGTCGCCAGGCCACTTGTTCCAGTTTCCCATGCACCTTAACCCAAAGTTGAAGCCCAAGCCCAAGCACAAGCCCAAGCACAAGCCCAAGCCCAAGCCCATTTCGGGAGTGCCCCCTCCTCCAATCCCCTTGCTCTTGCACACACACTCTCTTTGCCATTCAGGCATCTTTATGAGTTATGCACATATGACAATGTGTGCTGCTTGTTTAGCTCTGTCTGAGGAAAAAGTATGCCACACATCTCAGCCGAACAGATAATGAACAGTTTGCAACAAACACACACACACAGAGGCAAACACACTCACTCAGTGAGAGAGAGAGAGAGCAGCCACAACAACAACTAAACTCAGTTCAAGATTAAGATCTCGCAATCTTGATTTGCATACAAAGTTTGCACATACTCACTCACTGACTCACACACTCACTCACACACTCACTCACACACTCACTCACTCACTCACTCACTCACTCACACACTCATCCACACACTCACTCACACTCACAGTCACTCACTCACACACAAATGCTCAGCTGCATAATGAATTGCGCTTATAGCCGCTTGATTAACTGCACTCAGATTTCTGCCACTTAAATTTGGCTAACAAGCGGCACATAAATCTACAAATTTGTCATAATTTGTTAGTCGATTTGGGCTATTCATATTACAGATTTAACAAATTATATATGCATATGTTAACATTTAGTTAATTCAGATAAGAAATGCAGATATATTTATATGTTCCCGTTTTCTTTGTAAATTTTGCCAATTTATGAATATTCATATTTTAAATGAGTTTAAACTAATCGGATTACTATTGTATGAAATGATTCAGACTAAAGAGATTATGATCACATGGAAAGTGGAATCGATACTAGTTATTTGACACAGTTTTAACTAGGACATACAGCCAAAATAAAACCGTTATTAATCGAACAATACGAATTTCTAAATCAGGAAATAAAACACCTACACAGCATATTCATATTCATATTCGAAGTTTGGAGCAATTTTAAGTTCAAATTTATTACAAATTAAATAGTTAAATAGGCAACAATTAAAAATATTTAAAAAAAAAATTTATTATTATTCTCTCTTCTCTCTTTGTAAATCCCAGAAAAAGCTTAAATATTTTGAGATTTAGATAAAGTCACAGAGTTGTGGGCATTAATCATATTCCTTTACAGCACAAAAGCCATGAATTCCTCTCACTTTTCGTACACAAACTATTAATCTTTGATTTAAGCATTCAAGTTTTGTTATTGTTTTTGTTGTTTTCGCTTTTTGTTACTATTTCAGTTGGCCAAGAAACACTTTCCATGTCAAAGCAAAGCAACAACAACAACAACAAAAATAAAGAAAGAAACGAAGAATTCCATTTCATTTCGTTTGACCGCTTTTGAGTCACCTGAACAAAAAAAAAAATGTGAAAAAAATATGTAGTCATACGAAAACTGTGTTAATTTGCGCTCTTTTCGGGGGAAAATATTACCAGTTTTCTTCAGATTTGTTTTCTTTTCTATAATTTGAGCAAATCGCATGCAAATGTTGTGGCACAGTTTAAAATTTGTTTATATTTCACAGTGGTCCCAGTTCCAGTTGGACTTCCACTTCCGCAAACAATAATAATAGACGCAATGCCATAACCATAAACTGAAATTAGTTAAAGTTGAAAGAAAAATGCATAATTGTGCCACAATCACATTCATACACACACTCACACTCACATTTATACTTACACTCAAACTCATTCTCTGTGCGAAAAAAAAAACTGGGTGACTGCGAAATGACAAATCGCGCGTAGTAAATGAAACCAAAATGCCAAATGCAAATGATAGCAATTAATTAGAAAGAGAGAAAGGGAGAGAGGAAAGACAGATAGAGAGATACAGAGATAGAGATAGAGAGAGATAGAGAGATAGAGAGATAGAGATAGAGATAGAGAGAGATTGAGAAAGAGATTAGAATGAAAGATTAGTTAAAGCAAAATTGGGAATACTCTTACAAAGTTTAGACCATAGAATTCTCCTATTCTTTTCGTTTTATTTAAAATTTATAAGTCTATTTTAGGGGTAAATGAATTGTATTGCAGTCGAGCATTTTATAATATAATTATTGTATGTATTATAATATAACTATTACATGTATGTTGTAAGAGTATTTTGAGTTAGCATAGGCTTATTTATGCATCCTATAATATAATAATTAGTATAGGTGTGCTTAGCTTTGAGTGAATGTGAATGTGTGCGTGATTTCGGCACATTTTACAGTAAATACATACATACATGCAAGCATACGTATATGCGTACATACATACATAAAATATATACAGTACATGAATACATACATACATAATATATAAAAACATACATAAATACGTACATACATAAATACATTCATACATACATACAATCATACATACATACATACATACATACAATCATACATACATAAATACATACATACATACATACATACATATGTTCATACTTATATGTGCGCTCATGAGATTAGCCCATTGAATATACTGTCGCATTTGCGCTCAAATTATTTCCATGCGATTGAGCATCATTCTTCTGCGCAGCTGTGCAGCGCTGCTCTCTGTCTCTCTCTCTCCCTCTATCCCCCTTTCTCTCCTTCCTTCTCTCTCTTTCTGTCTCCCTCTCACGCTCTCCCGTCTTCAAATTTCGGCAGCATTGAGCGTGCGCATCATTGCCCTGCATACGAACGCATGCAGAGAGAGCGCAATATTGCTCTCTCAATTTTACTCTCTCAGTTTTGCTCTCTCAATTTTCGTTGTCTCTTTTGTTCTACATGCGTCGTTACTCACCTACACTCTGAGCTCGCGCAGTGTACATCGATTTCGTTCGATCCGTCGCGGTTGCAATGAGCAAAATGCATCAATGTGCCAATACGCCCGCTTGCTGTGGTGTATGTAGCGCAGGCAGAACAATATGCCTGTGCTTTCTCGCTCCCTCTCTCTCTGTTTCAGTTGCTTTCGCACTGTGAACGAATTATCAATGCATTTAAAGTGCGCCTGACCAGTAACGGGATCTGACAACGAGAATGAAATGAAATGTGCGAAATGTGTAAAATTTTAAATGCAAAGAATTTTAATAATAATTAGTTTATTATTATTATTACTATTATTATGAAAGTTGACAGCGGCAAATTGAGGAGGCAAAGTGAGTTATTAAATTGCAGGAGAATTGTGGCATTTCTTTAATAGAATTTCCAGCATTTGCAACTAAATGTTGCAGCTGTGTTTGTGTGTGTTTGTGTATGTGTATGTGTGTGTGTGTGTGTGTGTGTGTGTGTGTGTGTGCTGCGTGGCACAGTTCCCATTTTGTTTATTGAATTTATGCAGCTTTTATGCTTAAATTATTTCTGTTGTTTTTATGATGAGTAGCGGGAGCTGCAACTCAAACTGCAACAACAACAGCAACAAGAAGAGCAGCAAGAAGAACAACTGCAACTCCATTTCCATTTCCATTTTCATTTCCAAGTGCATTTCCATTTCCAAGTGCAGCTGCTGCTGCAGCACAAAACATTTTCACACGCGCCGCCGCTGGCTACACCGTAATCGAAGTGGGTTACCAGATGCAGTCGTGCCGCATTCGCATGCAACCTGTCACACCGGTGCGCCACGCGGTGCAAGCGGTGCAAGCAACTACGAAAACGAGCAACGGCGGGGGGACAACGGTGGGCCGCAAGTTGCACGAGTAGGTGGCTGGAGCGGGAGTGGCGCTGCTAAGTGGCCATGGCATTGCACCAGCTTATCGATCAGCTAGCGCAACGCAGAGGCGTCGTTCATCAGGGGTGCATAAAAAGTGAAAGACGCCCATTTTTGGAATGTTTTTTTTTGTTTTTGTTTTTGTTTTTGTATTTTTTTGTGGCGTCTATGACTCTGACTCTGACTCCGAGTCTGACTTTGCGTCTGACTCTGGCACACCATATTGATGTCAAGCTGCAGCTGAGAAGCTGAGACGCTGCAAGCTACTCGCATTTGGAATGCTTGTGTGCATTGTCTGCCATAACAAAATGTGTTGCACTTCCAGTGGGAGTCGGAGTCGGAGCTGGAGACGGAGTCAGTCGCCAGGTTAGCGTCAGTGTCAAGCGGGCGCATTCGTTAAGTATACGCCATGTATGCGCCTTTTAAGTGGTGGCCTGGCCCAACCGGTTACTCGCATACCTTTGTGCAAAAGCCGACAACATTTGACTCTTTTTTTGTTCAATGTATTGTTTGTTTTGTTGTTTGTTGGAGCTGTTGGAGCCGTCAAATAGAAGTGCTCTTCCCGCGGGAAATGCTGCTTACAAATTTGTTCTTTTACTTTGCTATTGACAGGAAAATATGTTTGGTATGGCATAAAATACATGATCAATTATCGATGTATTAGCCGGCATTGCTCGGCAGTCTGTACCTGCAGCATGTATACCCTATGGCTGTTTTCGCAAATACACCCTGTAATAGTAGCAGAAACTAAAATATATGGCAAATGAGCACAAGACTCTGGACTTTGTAGCATGCAACATGCAACATGCAACATGCCACATGCAACTAACTGCACGCGCTGTCGCAGTCTTTGTCTTAATCTCAGTTGCAGACTAAGTTTTAGTTGCAGCTAGACGCAGCCCTAAGGGCAATGTTGACGCCAAGTGGCAAGTTGCAGGTGCAGCAACAGCAGCGGCAGCTACAGCTCGTTGTGGCAATGGCATGTTGTTGCTGCTGCTGCTGCTGCTGCTGTTGTTGTTGGCATGCCAAAAGCCAAAACGAAACAAGTGAAAACAAGTTGAGCGCCTGCAGCATGCGGCATGCCCCAGAAAGTGGGTCACAGTCAGTGGCAGCAAAACTCGCGCAGCAGCAACTAGAAGGAAGTCAGTGGGAGCTGCATGCGCTGAGATTCAGCTGGTGCAGGCAGCAGTAGCCACACCATATTGGGGCAACTTTGGAATGCTGATGAGGAGGCAACAAAAAAAAATAAAAAAAAAAAAACAGCAACAGCGCCAACAAGTGGGCAAAATGGGAAACGGGAAATGGGCAGCGGCATGAAGTATGCGGCATGAGGCATGTGGCATGAGACATGGCTATGGGAATGGGCGACGTCATCAGCTGCGATGCGTCGCTGTGGCTGCCACAGTTGCTGTTATCGTTGCTGCTGTTGTTGCTGTTGTTACTGTTGATGCTCTTATTGTTGCAGTTGCAGTTGACTCGCTATTGACGGTTATTAGCCATGTCGAAGGCGGGCTAATGCCTTGCAGATTGTTGCCATAATATGAAACAACAGACAGCTTGTTGCTGCAGTTGTTGCTGTTGCTGCTGTTGCTGCTGCCGTTCTGGTTGATGATGATGATGGGTTTTTAATATGCATTCGTTGGCTCAAGCACAATATACATTTACGGTTAACTTAATAACAGAATGTGCATCAGTTTAATGCCCAAAGCGGAGCATGCGAATCTTCGTTTTTATTTTATCTCTCACTACATCCCTCATCTCAGTCTCTTTCTCCCTCTCTGTTTGTTTTATTCGATAACTAATCGCTCTCATTTCAATTTTTTGTTTTATTACAGCTGCTCATCCTGGCGCTGTTTGCTATAGCCATGCCCACTGTCAAATGTTCGATACGCGCACCCATTGCGACTTTCTCATACCCAATCTCTTTGGACGCTGTCAGTGCACAGCGCCCACGCGCATGGTGGGCGGTCTCTGTGTGGCACCAGCCGCAGCTGAGGCAGCCGAGGCCACTGAGGCGCCACAACAACTAACCAGCACCACAACTAGACGCACCACCACCACACCAGCAGCAACAACAACCACAACGACTACCACAACCACAACAACAGCTGCGCCTACCACAGCACGCACCACCGCAACGCCTGTGGTGCTAGAAGATGAACAGCCGGCGAGTGTGGAGGAGCAAACGCTGGAGGAGGACGATGGCGAGGCCGCCAAATTGAGGCCACAAGTTAGCGAAACCGATAACGTCGAGAAACTGGAAGCTGTGGACCTAGCGCATGAGGAAACAGAGCTAACACAGCAGCAGCAGCAGGGACAGCTGGGACAGGAGACACAGCCAGAGCCGCAGCCAACAGAGCAGCAGGCGGAGCCTGTTGAGCAACTGGCTGCAGAGCACGAACAAGCAACGGCCACAACTGGACCTCAGCAACTGCTAACGCCTGCCGATGTGGCCACAGAAGCTATTGACGCAGCTGAGCACGATACAGAAGCAGCGCCCGCCTACGACTATCCCTATAAGATTGATGAGGAGTACGCCGAGGAGCATGAGATCAAACCTGAAGCGGAACAAATTGATACAGAGGCCGAGCTGGAGCCAGCGAAGGTGGAGGCGGAAAAGGAGGCGGAGGTGACTGCAGCATCACCAGCAACACCCGAAGAACAGCCTGTACAGCAGATAGTACAGGTGGAGCCGGTGGCACAGGAGGAAGAGCTAGAGGCATCGGGCGCTGAAGAAATAGCAGCACATACACCAGACGATGGCATGAAATTTGATTATGAAACGCCCGTCGATGAGGAAGAGGAGGTGCAGCCACAACAGCAACCACAGCCACAACCACAACCGCAACATGACGAACTGCCAGAGCCTGAGGCTGATGCCGAGTCGCAACCCCAACCCGAGAAGACGCCCGAAATTAGTGCTGTACCCATTCAGCCAGCAGAGGAGAGCGAGAGCGAGACTGATGCAGAGGCAGAGACAGAGACAGCCACCAAGCATTATGAGCAGCAGCTGCAGCTGGAGGATGAGCAGGAGGTGGCAACTGATGCGGTTGATGATTTGATACCCGTGCATAACGATGAGCTAACGGAAATTGAAAGTGTGACAAATGCGCCGCAGCAGCAGCTAGAGGAGCCGCATGAGGAGCTGGAACAATCTGGTGATCATGACATCGAGGCGGAGGAAACCCAAACAGCCTTAGTAGAGCCAGAGGCTGAGCCTCAATCAGAAACAGAGCCAGTCAAGCAGGCTGATGAGGAGGCGTTACCAGAGCCCCAAACAGAAGCAGATAAAATTGAGGCGTTGGACAAATTGGAGCAGGAAAATCAAGTGGAAGTTGAGGAACACCAAACAGAAGCTGCCATAGAAACAGCAGCAGCTGAAGCTGAAGCTATAGCTGACACTGAAGCAGAAGCCACAGAAATTGAGCCAGAGAATGCAGCTGAAATTGAGACAAAGAAAGAGACGGCGCAAGAGTTGGAGCAGGAGCCAGAGACAGAGACGGAGACGGAGAGCGAATTGTTAGCACAAAGCGCCGACATCAAGCCGACAAGTGGCGAAGATGATTTAAATGAAGCCAATCAATTAAAACCAGAGCAAATCGAAGAACACGATGAAGCGGAGCTGGCAACAACCGAACAACAACAACAGCAAGAGGAACCAGTTGCTGAGCCAGAGGCAGAAGCAGAGACAGAGACAGAGACAAAGACAGAGACTGAGGCTGAGACTGAGACTGAGACAGAGACGGAGTCGGAGACACAGACCGAAACAGAGACTGAGGCGCAGACGCAGGCTACTGTGGGATTAGCTGTAGAGGAGGCAATCAACGAAGCACAACAACAACATCATCACCAGCAACAACACCACGAATTGACTTACCCAACAAATGATGATGAATTGGCGCCAGAGCAGACCACAGAACAGGTGGCACAGGCAGAGAATGAACAGCAGCAGCCACAGCAGCAGCAGCAGCAGCAGGAGGAGGAGGCGAAGAATGAGGAGGCAACTACAAGTGCAGCTGAACCAGAAATCTTGAATGCAGCGGCCGAGACGGAGAATGAGCAAAATGCAAATGCAATTAAGACGCCCGAAGTGTCGGAAACAATTGCACAGCCTGAGGCAGAGGAGGAGACGGCTATAGGTGAGGCACAATCACAAGTAGAGACAGAAGCAGAGCCAGGGACGGAAGCGGAGACGGAGACGGAGACAGAGACAGAGACAGAGTCAGAGTCTGTGCCAGAGACAGAGACTGAGGCAGCAGCAGCAGTGGCTAATGATGAGCTGTCGCATGTGGAGACGGCTGCAGCAGAGCCAGAGGCAGATGCTGTAGCAGAATCCGAGGCGGAGGCGTTGCCACAGCAAACCGATGATGAGATTGAGACAACTGAGGCACAGATAATTAACCAAGACGAGGAGCAAACGCAGACCACAAGCACAAACGGTGAGTCTATAAAGGAGACCGACATCAATGAGCTGCCAGCTGTGGAACAGGCGGAGCAGCAAGCGGAAACTGTCACCGTCAATGGCGAGCATAGTGAAAGTGCAGAACGTATTGAAACGGAAATGGACAAAAATGAAAATGATAATATCATAGAAGGAGCGGAGCCAAATGTGGAGCAGCAACAACAGCAGCAGCCGATCAAGGTCAACGATGCGGAGCCAGTAGAGGCACTAGAGCAGTCATTGGACTATACCACCATTGAG
Source organism: Sphaerogastrella javana (assembly GCA_037040025.1). Lineage (NCBI taxonomy): Eukaryota > Metazoa > Arthropoda > Insecta > Diptera > Drosophilidae > Sphaerogastrella > Sphaerogastrella javana. The sequence continues at coordinate 36,266 of JBANCZ010000347.1, forward strand.
CAGCTCAAGCAGCAGGCAACATCAGACACAGACATGGCAACAGCCACAGAGATTGAAACAGCTGCTGCAGAGCCAGAAGCCGAAACCGAAACCGAGGCTGAGTTGGCAGCTACTGATCTGCCTGAGCTGGCCGCCGAAGTACCCATTGTTAGTGAGGAGCACATCAAGGATGATTTCCAGGAGAGCGAAAGCATTGCCGATATACTTAGCGATCTAATGCAGGAGGGAGACAGCACTGTGCCACCGGTGCCATTTGGTGAGCAGCCATCGGAAACCAAACCCATGCCAGCTGAAGCCGAAACAGAACTGGATGCAGCAGCAGCAGAGCCGGTGCAACAGGTGGATCAAGATATACCCGATCTACTGGCAGAAGCAGCTGAGCTGCAAGAGCAGCATCAGCAACAGGAGGAGCACCAGGAGGATACGGCCACACAAACAAACAGCGCAGAAGCAAATGAAGAAAAGCTTATTACTTTCTATCCAGAGCAGGATTCACTGCCTGGAATTACACCCGAAGCAGAACAATCAAACAAGGAGGAGGCAACCACAGCTGAAGCAGCCGCTGAAGCCACAATCTCTCCTGAGGAATTACCCTTCGATCTGGCCGATAACTCTGCCCCAGTGAGAGTACATGAATTAGAATCGGACAGCTTGATTTTGGAATCTACAACACTGGACACATTACTTGATGAGAACAATCACATTGAAGAGGCTCATCAACATCAACAGGAAGCCGACGCACCAGCCGTAAGTCATGTGCATGAGGAGGCTACACCCAATCCCGCGGACATTGTGGAAATTACCACACAGACCATGTTGGGTCTGGCCAGTCGTGTGACACTAATGGAACCCGCTGCACCAGTGGCAACCACCCTAAAGCCGTTAATGAGCGACGACGAGGCCACGCCACAACCTGCCGCCATCTTCACACCTGAGACGGCAGCTCCAGTGGCCACATTGCCATTGCTCAGCAGCAAACCCGGTTCAGAGCTCCGCAAGCGTGTGGACTTGGGCTTAGAGGCCATCTCTCTGGGCCTGGCTTGTGCCAACGATAGACAATGTCAGCTGGCAGATCCACATACAGTGTGCAATGGACGTGGAGTGTGCGACTGCGCCAGTAGCGATGGCGCCCAAGGAGTATGCAGCGCCGAGCGTACAGGGTGTGCGCCAGGCACGTTCCAGGTGAGTAAATGATTGATTATAGCAGAATAATAAATGTTATAACTCTTCTCTCTCCCTCTCATTACGCAGTGCCGCTCCAGTGGTGTGTGCATCTCCTGGTTCTTTGTGTGCGACGGTCGCGCCGACTGCAACGACGACTCAGACGAGGAGTGCACACACAATGCGCGCCTGAATCAGACCTGCCCTGCGGAGGCGTTCCGTTGTGAGCGCAGCGGTCGCTGCATCTCACGTGCCGCTCTCTGCGATGGCCGGAAACAGTGTCCACATGGCGAGGATGAGCTGGGCTGCAATGGACAGCAGCCGCAGCTGCGTGGCGGCAACAGTTGTCCGGCTCACACATTCCGCTGCAAGAGCGGCGAATGTCTGCCGGAGTACGAGTACTGCAATGCAATTGTGTCCTGCAAGGATGGCAGCGATGAGCCGCCACATTTGTGCGGATCACGATCCATGCCCAATCTCTTCATGCGTCTGATTGAGGCCGGCGGCCTGTTGGCCAGTCGCAATGAACCGGATGCCTACTGTCCGCATCGCTGCAGTAATGGACTGTGCCGCTCCACGGCAATTGTGTGCTCCGGACGCGATGGCTGCGGCGATGGCACCGATGAGCAAACGTGCGCAGTGTGCCGTAAGTATATAGATATATATCTATATTATGATTGTAATTAATCTCCCTCACGCTCTTTACAGGCTGTCCAGCGCCGAAGGCCGCCAGTCTGCCCGCCTTCTTGGCCAGACATCGCCCCATGCCGCTGTGGTAATACGCTAACCAACACTACACAGAACTGTAACTGTAAAACTGCAATCGCATTTACCAACACTACACATATTTCGTGCACTACTCCCACACTGAAGCACACACACACACACACACACAAACACGAACACAGAGCAAAAGAACGTTGGATATATTTTGATTTTTGTTTAGCATTTAAGTAATCATCGACGAAGGAACTCTATTTATTTATTTATTTATTTCATTATTTTAAATTTTTGTTGTAAATGCGTCGCCTGCCACGCCCAATTGCCACCTTGCTAGCAAGGGATGAGCGCCTCCTCATCCTTTGACCCAGCGATGCCTGACAATTGTGCGCCCTACCGCGCGCTCTACAAACCTTCCCCCGCACACCCACACACCCCAACCCCCTTAAATCATCACCCCAGCACTTTCACTCTTCACCCATACACACAAACACAAACAAACACACACACAAACACACACACACACACACACATATATAAACTATTTATTCTACTCATGTGCCCATTGAAACTATTTATTTAAACTCATGCTATAAACTTATACTTATACTTATAATGAAAGAATGAAGAACAAGAAAAACGAGTAAAGGAATAACACTTCAATCGCTTAGCTTAGTTTTATGAAATTATCTAATTTATTTAAATTATGGCCAGGCAAAACAACAACAACAACAACAGTAATAACAACAACCAGAAGAATAAGATCATAAGGAGAAGAAGTAACAACGATATGGTTGATTATAATTAATTAACAGCAGCTGCATTTTTATCTATTAATTTGTTTGTAAATAAGTTAACCAATTGCTTGATTGTACATGATAAATGACTATATAAATCATATTATATGGCATAATGTACCAATTGTATACCCTACATGCACACACACACACACACACACACACGCACACATACATGCATACATAGTGTGTGTGCGCGTGTGAGTGTGTGTGTGTGTGTGAGACCCCCTAAGGTTGCACAGTTCTTACTTCAAGTCAAAACGCAGCACACATAAAAATACATAAAATAATTACACAAACAACAACAAAAAACACAACATAAACATCAGTGAAAACAACGAAAAATGCATTAAATATTAATTATAAAAAGGACTTATTTTTAAAAATAAAAAATGTCATAAAAATATAATCGGATTGCGTGTCTTTTTATGGGACCAAATATTGTTTACGCATTGAAAATCTGATTAAAGTATTAAGACTTATTTGCCTGGGTTTAAAAAACTCAAAAGGTTCTATAAACTTTTGGCAAAACACAGCCTTTCCGTTGGGCCCCGTCTCTACTGTTAGATAGTTTTATAATAAATTATTAATTATTATTATCTTTAATCTCAAAATATACGAAACAATTGGAAATACATGTATATAATAATCGATCTATACATCGATTTATAGACCACATGATAGAGGTTTAACAATGTTTTAAAAACGAAAACAAACTTCTTACATTGTTGTCACTGCTAGCGAAAAGTTCGGATTATAATCGTAGTTCTTATAGTTGTGACTGTGCTGTTCTATGGGCCTTGGCTGGGCCATAAGTGGTCTGGGGTTGGGCTTCGGGTGTTGCCTTCTGCTGGATATTTGTTTGTTTTCATTATGTGGCAGCACGTGCCGAAAATTCCACACAAACACTCACAGCCAGACGACGCACGGCTTGAGTAAATATTTGGGCCAGCTGGCAACAGGTGGCTCCGCTGTGGCCTATGGCTGTGACTGAGAGAGTGTGAGAGCTTTCGCACTTTCACACATTTAAAGAGAGAGAGAGCGCATGAGTGCGCAGTCGCAGTGAATGCCACAAGCCAATAAACATTGTATACTTTCGACGTGAAAAAGTGATGACGATTTTGGTGGGGTTTTTTGGCGATTCTGGCGGTTTGCGGCGCCGCCGAACAGCGGGAAACGGCTGAAATAGAGGCACAAGGAGG
>JBANCZ010000348.1:0-40139 GCA_037040025.1 Sphaerogastrella javana
AGCATAGACTGTCTAATTGAAAGCAATATTATATTGTATTTAATTGTCACGATTAATTGTATCGAAATACAACACTGACTGTGACCCGACAAGTTTTGGCAAGCAGCGCTAAATTCACAATATACTTTGCGAATATTCACGACTACAACTGCTGTCAAATTGGGATTGAGGAAAATCAGAAATTGTCAAAAATTAATATTTTATGTACCTGAAGCTGTGTTTGCCAACTTTATAACTTTTATGTACACATGTTGCTTTTAATATAGATATACTGAAAGCTTCTTCGAAGAGTTTAAAAGCATGGACAAGCGTGTCACCGTTCTGTTGCCCAATGGACGCCGGCAAAATGTTCCCGTCAAGCCGGACATGACCTTGCTGGAGATATTGGAAACAGCCAGTAACAAGCATGGCTTCAACAGCGAGGAGCACTGTCTGAAGTTCCACAACAAGGAGGTCGGCCTGACGCAGCAGTTTCGCTTCAGTGGACTGCCCAACAACTGTGTACTGGAAATGGAGGTCACGGAACGGCGTCGCACATTGTCCAATGTTGTGGTGTGCGTACAATTGAATGATGGTACTCGTGAGCAAGGCGAATTTTCGCCCCAAAGCAGCGTATGGCAGGTGGTGCAAGCGTTGTGCATGGCCCAGGTTGAAGCCCAAGAGAGCCCCGTCATTATATACATGCGCAGCGAGGTGATAGGTGAAGAGCAGATGAAGCGTACGACACTGAAATCACTGGGAATACTCGAAGGACGTGCCATGATGCGCCTCGTCGATAAGAAGCCAGAGGACCTCAAAAAGCAAGCGAATGTTTACAAGCCGGCAGAAGTAAAGCCCAAAAGCATAGATGATGATGATCAGCCCAGAGCCTCCCGCTCAACAATAAGCGGAGGTGCTGGTGGTTTTGCGATTACTAGTGATTTGGTCAAATCCCTTAAGCGTTCAGCTACCGACGACCACGTGACCAAAGAACAGCCGGAGGAGCAGGAGCAACAAAATGCTTCAAGCAGCAGTGAGCCCAAATACGATTGGGGCAGTGGCTCTGGTTATTCATTGCATCATCGCAATCGTGAGCAATCATTGGATGAAAATGAAGATGAGCTGCCCGGCAAAGCACCGCCAGTGGTGAATGTAATTGGGCCGCGCAACGCGGTCCTTTTCTCACTGGATGCAGCCAAAAAGGGAAACAAGGATTTACCCGATTCCTTCTTCGATTTGACAGTCAACGATTTAAAAATGGTGCTAAGAGATCTGAAGCGCACTGCCTCAGGCAACGAAGACGCACCGCTTCTCACTGCGAATCTACGTGAACTGGAGCGCCAAAAGGCCATGCTGGCCAAACTGAATCAATACAAAGACTGTGTGTTGCGTATACAGTTTCCCAATCGTTATGTACTGCAGGGTATGTTCAAGCCACACGAGTTCCTATCAAAAGTCGAGGAGTTCCTCCGTGAGTTTCTAGAAACCCCAAAAGAACCGTTCCAGCTATTCACCATACCGCCCAAAAAGGTGCTACCTTCAACCGAGACTCTACTCGAATTAAATTGTGTGCCCAATGCTGTGTTACACTTTTCATTCGTGCAGGAAAGACTGAACGCTGAATCAAATAGATTCCTAAAGCAAAAGTACATGGAACAGCTGACTTCGGAGGAGGGAGCTCTGTTCGCCGTGCAGAAATATCGCCTGGCCAAAGCCAGTGTCAGCACTAGTTAATAACCAATATGTATGGAGTATAGATTGCTTTGAGCATATATTTTATGTACTTTTAAATGGAAGCCACTAAAATCTATTATGTATTGTTATCTGTTTGAAGAGGATGCGCCAGGCAAAGCCGAATAAATATCTGCTCTAGCGAATATATGCATTTTGTTAGCACTGCCAGACAAACACATTCTACGATAATAATATATAAATATATTGAAAAAAAAAAATATAAGAAGTAATGGAATTATTTGTAGAGTATTAAAATAATAACTATACGTTTGATAATTCTTATCGCTTAAATTTCATGTTCAAATTTGGGCGCTCAGTTCGTAAGCCAGTGTTGCAAAACGTTGCGAAATGCTTACACATATGATACAGAGAGAGAGAGAGAACGCGAGAGCGCGAGAGACACACGCATGCATAGACTCAAGCAGAGACACAGGGTATTGGTATGTGCATGCGCATGCGCGAAGCCGTCGCTTTCGAAACCGAGCCATAAGTCCAAAGAGGCCAGTTCGGCTTTTGTGGGTTGGCTTGACTTGGCTCGACTGTTTGGCTGTTGGCCACAAAACTTTACTGATTCATATTTAGTGTACATTATTCGGTCTGACAGTCTCTGGTTGCCCGTTGAAGTTGCAAGTTTTGCACGTCGCGTCGCTTACACACAGACGCTCTGTAGTCCGCACGTTAATCCGCGCGCGCGCTCTCATGTTCGTATGGTTGGCCCGCTGCGTTTCGAATTTGAAATCGTAAACGGGTAAAGGAGACTCGGTCTAGCAACAATTACATGCAGTCAACACCCATACATTCTAATCACATACAAACAAATTCATTTAAACATAAGAAACAGCAGCACCTGAAGCTTAAGCTGAAGCTGAAGCTGATGTTGAAGCTGAATCTGTTGTAATTAAGAATGCGTGAGCATAAAGTGATATATTTATATGTGTATAATTTGATCTTGACGAGGTCAATGCAATTTTGCGCCGCCATGCTAATGGAAAACTTCATCTGAAATAAAAGCGAAATGTGTTAAGTTGTTAATTTATGCAAGCACCACAGCGTAATTGTGCTAAATAATGAATGAAATCTATTTCAAAACATAAAAAAAAAATTAAACAAAAACATAGCGTATCGCTTGAAACATAACAACTTTTACCAGTGATTTTTATCTTTAACATGTTTCAAACGCACGTTGTGGTCTCATATTATCCGACTTTTGGAACGTGCGTTCGTTAGTTTCTATATATATATATATATATATATATATCTGTTGTTATTGGCTAGGGGGCGTGGCCGTGCCAACGCGAGTTCGATACTGACAACAGCAACGAAAACAGCTTAATAAAATACGAAAAAAAAGAAAAAAAATTATGGAGCCATGGCCAAAAAATCAGCCGACCAAATGATTGGAAAGTGCTCGAGCCGTTACGCTCGAAAAAGACGCTACACCAAAAATGAATTTTCATTTCATTTCAATAATCATGTATATTAAATATGATGTGTATATATGTATTCATAACTCGACTCGAAAGAAGACAGCTTCATAACATTTGGATTGTTATGAAAATGCACAGAGATTACAGCGTTTATCAGCCCACGCGACTGTCGATATTCATCGTTATCGGCATCAACATCGCCTTCGGTGTCGGCATCGGCATCGGCATCGGCATTTGCGGCATGGGCAGCGTCTTCACTTTTACTTTAAACAGAAAGAGAGAGTGTTTGCTCAGCTCATTTGCGTTTTCTGTTTACCGGTTTTATTTTTCATTTGTTTTCTGTGATTTTTATATTTTGTTTAACTTTTGGCTTTTTGGCCTGACTCTTTTTCAATTTACGCGCATTTCTTGGCGTAGCAATTGTTCAGCTGTTATCTATTATGTTTTGCCAGCAGCGTTGAGCTAAACAAAATCTTGTAATAGCTTCATTAAATTTAATTAAAATAGCCATAACTTCCGATTCAAATTCCCACTCGTACTCATACTCACACTCACTTTAATTCAAGCTCAAAACTCACATACTCATACCCATCTCCGGCGTGTTGGCACGAGTCGTGCATAAAGCGTGCCTTATAATGCGCTCACTTATCCATTAAATGTTATGTTTTTCCTCGCATTTTCCATTATTTTTTAAGCTGAAAATATTAATAAAATACAGTGTATTGTGTTTGTGTTTGTGTTTTTTGTGCGTGTTCAACGTTTTTCTGAAGTTTAAAGTGAATTCAACCAGGAAATTGGCAAACGAAATTTCAAGCGCGAAACAACAACAATAACAAAATAATTACAATAATAACAACGATAAATCAACGATATCAATTAGTTAAAAAATTCCGAAAATATATAAAACGTTGTGAAAACTAGCGAAAATCAACATGAACTTTTTCGTTATTGGATTTCTCATAATGCAGGCGGCAAGTGAGTAAAATGCATTTTGTTTGTCTTTTGCTTCAGTTTACGTCCATAATTGCCAATTAATTGTCGATTGTTGTAAATGTGTGTGTAAACAAAATAAACATTCGATGTATATAAGCAACAAGAAAATACTTCAATTAGCAATCTGCATTTGTTTATAAACAAACTAACAATAACTCTCATACTGTTATGGTGTCTGGAGTAAACAAGTTTGTGCTTTGAGTCTTTCGTTTTGTGTGTGTTACAAAATGTACGTAAAAATTAAGTATTACTTGCCACACTTTTGCGGCTATTAACACCGAAATTCTTTTTACATCATATACATTATAATTCATACTATGTCGAAGCAGAAGAACCACTGCTCTTCAACCACACTCAACTCGCTCCATAATCATAAATTTTAATTAAGCTTATTCAACTGGTTATGATGCACAGTCGGCATGGAATGTTATTTCGTTTCACTTAACGCAAGATGAGCTGCATAAATAAATCGAATGTCATATAGATTCAAGTCATCTTGAGACACTTGGCAGCTGATCACGCCAAGAACTGCAAATTGTTTATAAAAAACCATTGGCCACTGCTGCTATTGTTGTTGCCAATTTATTTATGTCTTTTGGTTTTGTATTTGATTCTGCGTATACCTCGTGTAATACAGTATGACTTTTTTGGCATGTTAGTGAGCGGTGATTTTATACCAGTGCCATAAAACATAACAACTTGTTCGTGTTTTGACTATTTCGGCACTGATAGCTGTCAATCTGTGAGATTATTCAATCAAAATGCAACGGATGCATGTAATGTGGGTTCGCTCTATAATCACACGAATTTGCTGAAGCTGTAACAATTATAGTGATTTTATAGCATAAGCGATTACAGGGTATGCCCAAGTCAACTTGAATTGCTCAAGTTCTTGTAAGTTATTATTATTATTATTTTGGTCTTTGGTTGCATTGTTTTTTCTTTTTGCTTAACTCGATTATTTTGCGATCTCTCTTTCTCTCTCACTTAAACGATCTATCGCACTCGCTCATTGAATCTAGCAACCTCTCACTCTTTAGTTGCTGCTGGTGGTTTCTCAATGCAAACGAGCTTGAGCATTTAAAAACTTGCTAATGTACAAGTAACTGAAAAAACACCAACTCGGTATTTTTGTTTCTTTGCTATTGGATGACTTCGCAAAAAGTGTTTGGTACTAAAGAGCTTTTCGGTTTGTTCTTTTGTGCGGATTAATGAAGTTGAAAACGATAGATAGATACATGGCCCTATGTCTGATTCTGATGCGATGTGCGATTTGTTCCGCCACGTCACGGAGCTTCGAAAACAACTTTATAGACAACAAAGGGGTACTCAGGGGAGAATGGAGAGTGTACGATATTATGGATGTGATTATTTAGATCCATGGTCGCGATTTGGCAGGTGTTACAATACAATAATGTCGATTTAATAAAAATTTGTTCACCATATTAATCAATATTCGCATGCAAATTTCAAAATACAAATTAAATGTTGTGATTCGACCTTCATAGTGTGCAATTTGGCCTAAAGTGTTTCCACTCAAGTGTAACAAATCAAGTCTAGACCCATAATATGATTTGATTTAGCTGTGCAAAGTGTCAATATGCCATAAACACCAGATCAGCTCGACATTGACGCTTGCTATATTTTATTATGGACATTCTGCCTAGCATACACGCCCATAATTCAGTTCAGATCAGTCTAAATCGGTCAAGTTCAGCCTCAAGATGGGCTAACTAGTTCACTAAAGCTGACCATATCTTTTTGTTTTCGGTGTTAATTGCCGCCACTCTATGATCGCCTTTCGGCACCATTTGATACGGTGCGGGTGAGTAAGCGGTGTGAATGATAAATCTGCATAAGCCGTATGCTTCATTTGCATGCCCAAGACCATTCGAATCGCTGCTCAGTTTGGGTTACCATGCTAAGCCCGCTGGCTGCAGTTTGTCTAGATTTTGTTGTATCATTTTTTGGATATGGCCGGCAGAACTCAGCACGCTCATTATATAGCATTATATGGTTGTGTATGATGACCTCTGTGTGTGGTCAAATGATCAGTGCTGTTATGTTGATGGCTTCATACTATGGACATCGAGACAAGCCGAGCCAAGAGCCAAGAGCGCGGCGTGGTCAAGACTGGCCAATTCAGGCAATCGAGCATAATGATTCATCAATTTGAAGCCAATCAGTTTATTGAGATGCGTCTACGGCTTTTCCCCTTTTGCTTTGAGCTGCGTCTCTGCGTCTCTTTAGCGTTTTTTTTTCTTCTTTGTTTTGTGGTCAATGACGCAGCGCTTTGGAATCATTGCTCTCTCTCCAATAGCATGTTTATATATATGTGTATATATATACATTAATGTGTTGCTTATTTTTATATAACCCACATTTTGGCAGACTGCTTTATGCAACTTCTTAGTAAAAATAACAATAGCTGGCAAACCGGCAAAAACAACGCCAAAATCAAAGCCTGTTGAAGGGCTAACAGCATTTTGCTGTTGCCTCAGGTGTCACTTGTGGCAGACACCGTCGCCGCTATAAAGTGCCCAATAATGCGCATACGCCCTGTCATACTAAGAGCCAGAGTAATAGCCAGAAGACGCCGACACATGCCGACAGACAACTATGACTTTCAAATGTGCAATTAGCAGTGCCACTACTTAGTTTCTCTTAATTATAGGCCCTAAATGCCACATACAACAACAAATTGAACAACGAACATACAACAAACAACTGTCCATGTATGCATGCCACTTGAGAGCTGCATTGTCATATTGATGCATATCGCAGGGAACCGCAACAAAGACTGCAACTTCATGCAGCCTCAAGTGGGTAATTGGTAAAGTGAAAGGAATTGTGAAAGGAACAGGCACGCATCAGAACGCATAAATTCACTTCACCTATATAGGTAGGGATGTCCCGATTAATCACATGATGCACAAATATTGATTGTTTTCCTACAAACTTTCCATTTAATCGAATCGAAAAGATTGTAATGTCAGCAATCGTAAGGTAAAAGTTTATCATATGATTAAATAATCAATTAATACATTTTTTTGCAATCCCTAAATATGGGCACAACCTCGCGTACCTGTGCCCCATTTCGTGTAGCGCCCTATGACCTAACCGCATAATTCAGCCAACCGTCGCATTTTGTACACAATTAGCTATAAATTAAAACATAATTATCGCATCTTCATAGAGCTTGGCGCTACAAAATAGCTGACAGAGCTAGATACTGCTACAGATACAGTTACTCTCACTAGATATGTGTTTACAAATAGTTCACATATATGCTCATATATAGTACATATATATATACTCGTTGCATGTGATGACTATTGTTTTGAGGCTTCCATAGTTTAGTATGTTAGCAAGACTCTAGGCTACTTTGGCCCGCTCACGCAACACGTTCGCTCACGTAAGACCTTCAAAGGTCACGCACGCCGTCGCCCCGGTTCAGAAACCCTCTCCGTCTCTGACTCAAACTCCGACTCCAACTGCGACTCCGCATCCAAACTGCGTCGACAATTCCGACAACAACTCTGACACTTGACTTGAATTCCAAGACGCGCATTGCAGACTCGTTTATTCATCTGGCGCTGCATCGCTTCTGGGCGTCTTTGTTGGCTATATATGATCATAATTTGTTATGATTGTTGCTAGTTTCTGTTTGGTTTGATGATTTTATTACCCTAACGCCAGAGATTCATATTTTTATTGATATTTTGTAAATGTATGAAATTTGTTTGTATTTATTCATCATTTTTTATAGTATTATGAAATTTTGAAATTAATTTTGGGCATATGTTAAAATTCCTTAGAAATCTTTAGCTGTTCAAAAATCTCTTTACGGAATATTATTATTAACTCATTTATGCTGATTTCTTGGGTTTCGAGTGCGGGTACCGTCATAGGCTATTTGGTTTTTGATTTTAAGATTGGGAAAACGTGTTTACATAGAAAGTGGCTGTAAGTGTAAGGTTGTAAGTTACGACTGTTGATCATCTTTTCTACTACTAAAAAGTTTGTGACTTATATGGATTGATTGTCATCTAAATTAATTAATTTGCATAGAAGAGAAAAAGTTGCTTTTTATTTGTTTAAGCACATTAAAGTTGTTATATAACCCTATCTCTATAAGTGTTCAACTAGCATGCTTAGCTTCAATGTGATTTAAAGGGCAGAGACACTTGAAATGTTAATAACGTGAGTCAGATATTAAGTGTAATGAAATATTTATAGATAGTCGACTTTCCTATTAACACATGTAATGTAAAACTTGTTTAAGATGAACTAAATATAAAATTATAAATGTAATTGAATATTCGTTGGAATATTATATAATTTTGCATTTATCAACTTGGTCTATTTGCATCGAATAGTGTATTAAAGTTTCGTTATGCAAATACAAAATGAATATACTCATTATTTTCTTATTTTTTTGTGTTTCTATCTTATTGACCACACACTCACACATGCAACAACAAAATGGCTCTCAAATTGCACTTTAATTCGACATATTGTAGCGAGATCTTAAAGTGGCCAAACTTTTATGATGGGTGTTTTGTTTTGGTCTCTCTCATAGTCAGACTTAGACCCAGACTGAGGCCCTATCACTCACTGTCAAGACCATCGTTCAATTAACATAATTAACTGACAAAACGAATTAGCATGCAGATTGGCAGCTGACACTTTACCTACAACTACAGATACATAGATACATATATGCATAGATACACAGATACACCTAGAGCTACAGCTTTAAATGGACTTAGAGATACATCTATATAGCTGCAGATACATTTAACTACAGACACTGAGCTGCGACATTGTTGTTATACCATTGTCTAGTTGCTGTGTCTCTCGGGGTTTCTAATGTGGCACTCACACACACACACACAGATTGACCCAAGAGCCGAACTTTGGACGAATTCAAATCCACACGCAGGTATGCGGTAATGTTATATTGACCAAGGTCGTTCTACAGATCCCACAGCTATCGTTAAAAAGTTGTTCCTGTATGCCACTAAAATGATTGGTAATTTATTTAGTTTTATGTTTAATGGAATCTCACGTGGGAATTAGATAGGCTTTAGCTTTATCTTAAACTGTAGCTGGCGAGGTCAACATCTGATGTTTTGGGTGTAACAAATTGTCTAGATTGTTTATCTTCAACGAGGGAGAAAGGAATTCTTAAAATTTACGATGTTAGCCGTTGCTTCCTTTTATAGTTGCTCAGTATAACAGTTTAGTATATGTAGGTCTTTTATTTTCAATCAAAGACATCAAAGCAGATGTGAACAATGCTTTTTTGGGGACTAACAATGGAAGAAGCTCGAATATAATAAGATCATGCCAGACAATGGCAAAATGAATGTAAAAATCATTAAATATGGGCGCAAAAACCGCGTTAATATGTGCGCTATGAAAGGGGAAATCAAAAGCAGTAAATGGTATTTAGAGGTTAAGGCTTTGAACCAAACAAAACATAAAGAAACACTTACCGGAATTTGTCCAAAAGTTAAAAAAAAAACCAAATACTGTGTGATTCAAGCTCACGCAAAATGGATGGATCATAATTTAAACATGATATTTGCATTTAACTGCCGGCCCACTGATCTTCATCAAATTGAATTAATGCCAGACAAAAAAAAAAAAAGATAAAAAAGAGAAAAAAATCAAATTGATATTTAACGAATTCCACAGTAATTAATATCAATGTTTTATATTTGTCATTGCTGTTTTTTGTGTGTATGTGTGATTTTTTTTTTCGACTGGCGTACTGACCCACTTTCGCGTAGAGGTGCTAACTGGATTTGAGCCTGATCTGCCAGAAAGTGAGAAGAAATGTTTTGTTGAAACTGAAAGTAAGCACAACAACAACTGCAAATATACTAACTAAACTATAGTCAAAGTGTTGTGGCTCGTGCGACGGTCAATGGCACGTTGGCCGGCATCGAAATGCATATTTATGCCTCATTATTTGTTCAGTTTCAATTTCTATTTGCTTGGCGTGGCGACTTTAGACCAGCGACAAGTCATAAACTTCACTGAAATAAAAAAATACAAAAACAAAAACAAAAACAAATACAGCAAAATACAACAACAATATAAGAGCTACAACAAAATCCACAAACATTTCATACAGACGCGCTTGAGATGATGACGGTGAAAGCGGCCTGTGACTAACTGCGTTGACGTTGCTCTGCTTCTTCTGTTGCTACTGTTACCAGCAACAGTTGCTGCTGTTGTTATTGTTGTTGTTGTTGATGTTGCTGTTGCTGTTGCTGTTGTTATTGTTGTTGTTATTGTTGCTCTTGATGCTTCTTGTAGTTGCTGTTTAAATTGTAGTCGTTGTCTCCGGCATTGCGCCGGTCTATTTGCCGGCTATTGCTCTTCCCCTGTGTAAACAATTTCAACTGCACAAATTGGTTACGCCCTTTAATTAAAAATAATAAAGGGTCTATAAAGTATGCGCATATTTGTTGAATCAACTTTATTGTGAATGTTTTCGTTTTAAGAAAAATTTTAATATTATATCTTTAAACATCATGAAGCCTTCAATTGCAAAGATTACGTCCTTATAAAGACGTATTGTAAAAATCTGAAATTCTTTTAAAAAATACATTTTATAAAATTAATCTATATAGATAAATAATAAAGTTTAATGGTTTAAAGCCATAGTATAGTCTATTTCACTGTCTGTGATTTCCGACTGTTCAACGTCTATTTTTATATTTCACTTTGTTAGTTCAAGTTTTTCTTTTGCAGCTTTTCGCATTAAATTGCAATATTTATATTTACTTTATTACCATGGCTAATTGTCTTTTGTTTGTTGTTGCCAATTTTACCTCAGCCCAATCTATTTTATTGTCTTTATCGAACAAATTCGTCATTTGACGTGTTCCTTTTGCCCATTTAACAGTGGTCATTAAAATACCTTCTCGCTCACTGTGGAGCCCACATGCCGCATACGTAATTTGAAATTTCTAAGAGGTTGACAGTTTGAGCACCGTTTAAGGTGGGTAAAAGTGCAATTATAACAGGTTAAATGAACTTCTATCGGCTTCTAGAGCTTATTGGAAATGAAAGCCAATGAATGTCAGTAATTTAATGATATATAAAAATCGTATACAAAGCCTTATAGCGATTATGTTAGGAATTAACTTTATCATAAAATTAAATCTAACTTTAATTTCAATAATCATAAACTTACTTCCTAAATTTTATAAAAATAAAAATTAATTTTTGATTTAAGAGGCCAGAAACTTTCAATTTACTCAGAATAAAAACCGTAGCAACTATTGCCAAGGCTATGCAACCTTTGCACTTCATATTATTAAGTATTTATTAATGTTCTTTCGTATTTTCAAACGAGGCATAGAAAATAATGGCTAAACTGTTAATGATACCTTGCCATGCTGACTTCTCATCATGTGGTTTCAGTGTCATTAATGTACGAGTACCAGTGCGAGTACATCTACTATTTGCTGAGAATGTAACCCCAGTCAACCACAAATAGTGTAGCATACACTTCGCTCGTAATAAAAATTAAAAATGTACCCTTGCTAATATTAAAGTCCGTACTATTATTGTGATTATAATTAAAAGCACGCTCCATTTTCCTTGAACCAATGCTACAAAATCTGTAGATGCAGATTAAGTGCAGCTATTAACACATAAAGCCAGAGACAATTAATAGCCCAGCCTCAGACACACTCTCGAGCCACAATCAGAGCCACAGTCATAGCAACAGGCCAGAGAGCCACAGGCTAGAGCCATTAACTGAGCTGGAATTGGATGTGTGTATTCTGTATCGATGCACGCAGAGCACACAGTTCAGACTTCAATTGCTTGCCTTTTGAATATGTATGTATGTATTAATTAGCTATGGTTCAACTAACTATCCAAACTAACGCACACTGTCCAAAATATTTGATTGGTCTTGAACTTAATTTGATTTCATTAAATATTTATGAAATTCCATTTTTATTGCACTTTAATTGATTGTATCATAACATGATCTGCTGCAAACAAAGTTTATAAAAAAGAAGTATGCAATTCTATTTATTCCATGTCAAGAATTTCTGACTATAGGTCAATATACACTTTATTTGATATTACAAACTTTTTATTGAAATTTTCCTTGTGTAGTGGAGAAATCTGGGTTAGAAAGTAGACTCAATAAATAATTTTCTTCCGGGTTTTGAGTATAAATTTTTAGTATTAAAATTTTTAGTATTAGTATTAAAAATTAAAATGTGTTAATTAAATTAAATCTATAAAACCAAATCAATCTTTTGAAAGTAAATTTTTTATAGCATTTTGTCACATGAAATCTATTTTACAATTTTATTTGCATCGTTAAAATTAATGTAAATTTAGTAAGATACCTTGATAGTATAAAAAAATATGTTATTATTTAACAAATGTGACTTTTTCCAGTGTATATGATGGAATATGCTTGTTATCATCGGTATCTGTCTCGGTCATCTATGCAGTAATCGCTGTATTATAATATTTTGTAAGAATCAGCTCGAAAACTCGCTTAATCATCTATTTCATGTTCCACTTGACATGCCAACAATTTAATCATAATTTGAACTGAGGGCAATGCAATTTTGGTTAACTTGTTGCACTCAGCGGATTGCGTCTAAAGTTTAGCTCATTTGGCTTACATTTTAGTTAACATTTGCAAGATTTCGTTACTTTTTTTAGCGTTTAACTAACATTAGTTATTGTGCACACAAGCTAAGTACATTTTTAACGTTTTAAGCATTTTAAACGTCTTGAACTTGTATATTTTAAGCAAATTTATGTGTTGTTTGGCACTCAAGATCGCATATTTTCAACTTGTTGATTTTTTCGTTGTTTGTTTGTTTGTTGTTGTACGAGGAAGTGTGCCACATATTTATAGCTGAACCACTTAGAAATGTGGCAAGTTCTTTGGCCTTTCTTGTGGTGATTTCGTAATTGCTGTGGTCACGGCATCATTATGGGCTAAGCAGCATGTCAGCAAGATTGTTTTGCCCGTAAAATATCACATTTAAATCTCGGCTCAAAGATCGCGAATGAACAACGGACCAGAAACATTTTGAAATGTTTTGAAAGAGCTTTTGTTCCATTCGACACCTTGATATACTTACAATTCTCTGCTCTTCGGCTTATCGAATTTCAGCATCTGTGGGCTTTATTTATGGAATTGTACACAAGCATCAATCATCAATCAAAAAATGTTGGAGCCAACGCATGGCTGACTGAACTAAGCTCAGATACATACGGGGAATCTTTGCCTTTGCTTACATATATGTGCATATATTTGTATCTCATGCTGGTGTTCATAATCGTATTCGTTTTATATGTTAGTTTATGATTGTTAACATTTTTTTATAATGGTTTCTTTTACTTTGTTAACGCGTGCAAAATCTGTGCCACCGACTGTCACGTTAATACCATGTGGGACGCACTCAGAGGGAGGTTGGTAGTTTAATTGTTTTTTTTTTGTGACGGTGCCCAACCCTAAAAATCAAGTCAATACAATACAAACCCTAAACTGAGTCAGTGGCAGCAAATTGTGTTTCATTCACAAGATACAACTTGTTTTACACGCCATAAGTATTTACATATATCTAGGCATGGGAATTTTTTAGTAGCGTTGCAAAATTTATGTATGTTTTTTATATTATATCATATTTCATATATCACTTTCTATAATCCACAATGCCATAATATCCCACGCACACCATTAATACTAACTGAAATTCATCATTTATGTACTAATATTTAGAGATCCTTTTGTATGATATTGACAAAGCGAAACTATCCTATTCTGTGTATGCTCTTTCTATTTATTTATAGGATTGGCTTGCGGGACGTGCGTTTTTATGTCCGATTTTGGTTTCACACTCGATTGTAACTTCAAAAAGTCTGGACTGTTTCGTGTTCGAAATTTGGGTGGCGTTAAGGCGCATTTCGGTTTAGGTAAATCCATAAATCCATAAACCCAAACAACAGCAACAACTCCTGGACCTTCTCACTCTCTACCTATGTAGCTACCCATCTATCTATCTATTAATATATCTATCTATCTATTGTCACGTATCTTTTATATATATATTTGTCTACTTTTGATATTTGTATATTTGTATATGTTTGTATAAAAAAAGTTTAAAAGTGTATATAGTTATAACTCGATTCGATAGTTAATCGTTGCATTTAAGTCATCAATGAATTAATGCCAATGCCAATGGCAATGTCAAGTCGCTGCAGAGTGGCACAAGAGCGAGACAGAGATAGCAGCAAATGATAAAGATAGCGAAACACGGTTCAATATCCGTAGCATTGACCATTGGCTAAAACTTGATTCAATCTTTTGTTGCTGTACATATAATGCACACAATAGATAGATAAACTCTGTTTATATACTACTATGCTACAACAATGGTAGCGTAAAACAAAAGCGTTTAATCAAGCCAAATTATTGACTTGTTTTCCCATTGATTGATGGCACGTCACAGTCATGATATTGTAAAAATTTACAGCTTCTATCAAAAGTTAATAACAATTGCTTGCAGGTCTCAGCGTGGGAGATGAGCTGGGCTTTAAGGAGTCGCTAAGTAATCTGGAGGGCGATCGCCGTCGTGCTATAAGCTACAAGAATGGTCCCCCGGATCTGGTTGGCGTGCTACCTTCTACGCAGCAGCAGGAGGTAAGATGAATGCATAAGTAATGCTACATATTTTCACTATATATATCTTACTATTGATATAGGTCAGAATACCGGCACAGCTGCCGGTGCCGGACAAGCGCATTAGTTCGCGGTCGACAGGACCTGTGCCCTACAATCTGCAGCAGCTTCAGCAATTAGTCAAGTCACAGCAACAGCTACAGCCACAGATTCAACCACAGCAACAACCATTGCCACAACCGCAACCACAACTTATGACGGAGGCGCGTCCATTGCCTATGGGCGTGCCCGTTTTTCGGCCCATACCCAAGAAGCCCGCAGCCAATGAGCCGCTACCCACATCCCTAATGGCGCAGCGTCGTGTTGCCGTGGACACGCCTCAGCCGCGTGTCAGCGTCAATAACAAGCTTGTGGCTAGCAATGAGAAACCGGTGAGTTATACCTAGTGATCTAGTTAATTATGTGTGACCTTGCAACATTCTCTTAGCACTCGAATCGCACGTTCCATGCCGATAATCCGGTGGTATCACAACCCATGGCTGTGCCTGTGTTTCAGGCCATGCCGGAATCTATATCGCGCATAGCACACGTGGGTAAAACGGATGTGGTGCGTCCGGAGCAGCGCACGTTGTCTAAACACCCGAATTATCTTCAGTTCGAGGAGCCCAAATTCGATCTGAAGGATGTGACCATTGAAGAACTGGCTGCAGCGGCCAACGTTTCCGTAGACACAATTAAGCATGCCATCTATGTGCGCGAGCAACAGCTGAAGGCGGAGCATCGTGCCATGTTAGCGTCCAAGCTACGCGAAGAATTCATGCGCACATCCACCGCGAAGACCACAACAACTACAACGACTACAACAACAACAACAACGCAAAAACCCAAGCCATTGACCGAACAGCGAGTGTCCAAGGTCGGTTGATGATGTTACAAATGAATATCATAGTAAATATGTTTCTGTTTTAGGTCATGAACGCACCCAAGGAATATTATCCTGTGGGCTACGATAAGAACTTTGATGATAACTTCAAATCCAAGGTAGATTTGCCGCCCACAAGTTTCTCCTGCGCCAATCAAAAGCACTTCCCGGGCCTCTATGCCGATACGGATCTGGGCTGCATGGTAGGTCCTCATATACCCAAATTAAACTCAATTTGCTTAATCTCTGAGTGCTTTGCAGGTTTTCCATGTATGCGCCTTGACGGATGATGGTATGGTGCGCAAGTCCTTCTTGTGCCCGGAGAACACGCTCTTCGATCAGACCATATTAAAATGCAATTGGTGGTTCTATGTAGACTGTAGCTCCAGCGCCAGCATCTATGACTCAAACATACCCATCTCGAAAAGCTATCAGTTGATGAAGAGTCTCACCTACTTCTCCAAGTATAACAGTGCGAAGAAGGAGCAGGATGGTGATAAGGATGAGAATGCCGTGGATATTGATACGCTGCGTGAGTCCATGGAGGGCGTGGCACGCCGATTGGAGCAGGCGAAGAATGCACAGACACAACTAGACGAGGTGCAACTATCAACGGCACAGCCAAAGGCCGATCACGAGCATGTCGTGCCGGAAGGGGAGGGTCAGCAGCAGTTGTCCAACTAGATTATAGGCCCACATATCTAATTTGCTATCTGAGATCTAGGTTTAAGTCAAGTGTTCAAGATCGAGCGTCTCTGGTCGATTTGCCGTACATGCTATATAGTCAATAATGTCTTGCGAAAGCCAACGTTGATTGTCTGTTGTCTATGGCCAATCAACAAAACTTATACTTAAACTTATTATATCATATCATACTATATTTCCTGTGGCAGTGCCTATGCCTATGCCAGGTCCTAGCTGTAGCCCCTAACTAAGTATATATACCATATATATCTGTATGTTTCTATTCTTAGCTCAACCCTAACTTTAAGTGGATCGTTTCTAGTTAAACTACATATATGTAAATCTAGTGCAATACTAAGAGTGTGCGTGCACCCTGTGCAGTTAGTGTTATCTTCTGTTTATTATTTATTTATTGTATCTTTTCGACAAAAATAAAAAGTATCGTTCCAACGTTAAAGCCAAGGTTTCAGTTTAATATAAGTTAATGAAAATTATTAAGATTCAGCAGATTTTCGTTGAACTGTTGACAGTTTTAAAGGCTCAAATGGTTCTTGACTAAGTCTGATACTGTTTAAACTCTCTCTATAAAGGTTTTAAAGCAAAGAAAAGCTTAAAAAAGTTTACCATTGGTTTAATAATATTTGTGTCATAATATAAAGAGGGGATTATAAACTCTAAACGTTTCTATTGAACATTTATAATCAGACCTTAATTCTAAAGCCAAGCGAGTTTAACTATCTCTAGTTAAACTTTATTCTGCAAGACTTTAACAGTCTTACAGCTCAAACATTAGTCATGCTGCGCTCACACAACGTATTGGGCCACTTTATCAAGTTGGTAGACGAAACCCCAGAAATTAGCCTAGTTATCATAGATGATTGTGCGGTTCCCCTCTGAAAACCATTGTAATGTAGCTTATGTAATACCACAAGATGCGTGCAGTTTTATTAAACAAATGTCTGGCAAAACGACAGAGGCAACTGTAATAAATAAGTGTGTTCAACTTACAACAATAAAACCAAGTTAGTTACATGCTAATTGCTAACCGCTGACCGTGACCAAGGCACCGTTAGTCCTTTCGTCTGGGGCCTATGACCGCTTGTGCTTGGGGCGATGGGGCGTCGCCGTTTCCTGAATGTTGCGATCGCTCTTGTCGTGCAGATGCACTGTTTCACTGAGCTCCACGTTGGCGTGCAGTGCTGCATCGTTGGCATTCAGTTGCGCCTCCTGGGCGGACAGTGTGGCCTTCTCGGCCGCTTCACGTGTCTCCTCGTAGTCGAGACGCGCCGCATAGGCATGCGATTCCAACTGCTCCAGCTTGCCCTTGGCCTGCGACACCATATCAATTTGCGACGACAGCTCGGTGGCTGCCTCAGCGGCCGCCTTCTGTGCCAGCTCCGAGGCAGCCTGTGCATTGTTTAGAGCCGCTGTGAGCACGCTAACATGATTGATCGCCTGCTGGGCTGCATATTGCGCCGCCTTGGCCGAGCGCTTGGCCTGCTGGAGCTGCGCCAGCTCATTCTCGACGGCCTTTCGCGCCTCAACGCTCTGCTCCTCCAATCGATGAAGCAGCACCTCCTTGCCCTTCAACACGGCCACTGCAGTGCCGGCTGCTTGTGCCGCAGCCTGAGCCAGCGTATTCTTGGCCACATAGCTGGCCTGCTTGCCGGCAGCATTCTGACTCGCCACAGCAGATATGGCCTGATCCGCTGAGCCCTTGGCTATGCTGCGTAGTCCATTATCCTGCAGATAGCCTCCACCGTTGCTGTGCGTGCTGGGTGATGAGTGTATGTAGGCGGTGTTCTCATAGTGCGATATCGGTGGACCATGCTGGTGGTTATGCGGCTGCGCGAACTCGTCATGATTGACGGCCTCAAAGGAATAGGGCGGCACCTCGTGCTCAATGACCACCGACTGCGCCGAAGCAGCGACCTTTTGTGGTTTAACCGGTTGATGTGGTGGTGGTGGCGGTGGCACATGCAGATGATAATGCGCATCCTTACGTTTCACCTTACGTCCAAAAGCAGGCGCCTCAGCTGCAATGGTCAAAAAGAAAGCAGATCTTAGCTTTCAACACATTCGCATGTCGGTGGAAAAAACTTACACGACAACAGCAGCAACATCAATAAATGCAACAGCAGAGACATCGCTCGTGAGTTTGTTGAGTTTATGCAATGCGACAGGCACTATGTCTATGACTCTGACTGTGTCTATGCTGTGGATAAACAAAGACATTTTATATAATCAGATAACAGACATCAGACAGCAGACACCAGACAGGAAGTTATTGTAGATGCTGCAGCTGCAGGTGCTCGATGTTTACTATTTCTGTGGCTGGCATATTGATATGCGATTAATCGATAGGAGCTGCCGCAGGGGCCAAGCGCTGATCTCAACAGGTTTCACGGATTTTGGATTTTTATAATTTATTACATTTTCCTTGAATTTTTTTGAGTGATGATTTTCCCCATTTTTTTTTTATTTTTTATTTTTTAATAAAATGCACTGCCAGTGGGGCTTAGTGAAAGCATATTTATCGAACGGATTTCCTAGCCTCAACAAAAAGAGCTGTCACAAATGTAATGAAAATGGAAAGTGCAAATTTACTGAAATAATTTCCAAATTTTCTTTCATAAAATGTAGTTTAAAAATATATACATATAGTAATTAAATTAAATGGCAATATGTTATTGTGTCTAATGGATGTCTTCTCCGGCCTATGTCATTTCTGATACATTTTTAAAAGCAGCATATTTAAAAATCTCATTAAAATGAAGTACTCTTAAATTAGTCGCACCTATTAGAAGGCAGTAATATTTAAAACTTTATCTGTGTGCCCCAAATTTTGAAAAATTGTCAATTATTTTGAAGGCAACATACAAATTAGATTTAGAAATTTGGAGCTTATTTATTTGACCTTAAAGATTTACTTACAGTAATTGTGAAATTGTTAATTGACTTTTTTGTATTTAGTAAATTTAAAATTACAATTGTTTTGAGTTAAAAAATATTTCTGAATTTTACAAATATTCAACAAAGTATAAAGGATTGTTAAATAAAGAAAAGCAAACTCAGATATAAATTAAGTTTTTATTTTATCTTTTTTAGCATAACATCATCATTATAATAAGAGATTTTTACTTGGATCGAAAATAAATTTAATGATTCAATAATTACATGTTATTAAACTAAATCAAAAGCTTTAAGTTTCAGTTTACAGATGCCACATTGCTGCTAAACGAAAACTTTCTAAAACTGGTTCACAAATTATTATATTTAGCACTAACATTTAATTTTTCAAAATTTTAAAAATCAAAATGATTTTCTCCGTTTGCATATAATCGATTTCTGTAGAAGAATCGATAGAATTAATAGAATTACTAATCTGTGTCAGTCAGTTGTGGTGTTAAAAACCTGTATATATTTGAGGCCAGGAGCAGTTAAACCGCCTTACCACAAACTGGACATTGGCCAAAGTCACAATGCCACAAAAAACAGTAATCACTCAATTTGACAGATATACACTGCCTGCACTTAATTTACACCATGCACACCACACAAAGGGGAAATTCGGATACACTCACGTACACATACATACACTAAGATCGCTGCGGGTGTTGCACGTATCAGAGAGAGGACGTCCTGTCTGATGCACAGGCGAAATGTATCTAAGCGTTGCGCATCAAATTAAGGCGCCACCAAAGCACAGTTAGTGCATATTCAATGAACGGGTTTTATTTTGGTTTTTCTCGAACGCAAAAAAAAAAATACGCTTTTACTTTCAGTTTTTCCTTTTAGTTAGTCGTATTTGCCGCAACGGAAATTCATTGACGAAACGTGTGTAAATCCGGTGGAATCGATTGCCACTGGCTGCCTCCGCTGGCGCACTGTGGCATTTATAAACATCACTTGCGCCAATCTGGCCTGGCCAACTCTGGTCTCTGGTCTCTGGTTTGGTCAGTTGCAGTTGGGTTGCATCGCGTATGCAATGAAAGTGCAAACCCGTTGCCCGTTTACTTTATGAGTTTGCAATGCAATGTAAATTGTAAATTGTGTGTTGCTCCGTTTTGTTGGTTAGCGAACAACATTGAAGACAACAACGAACCAATAAACAACACTGACGACAACAACAACAACAACAACATCAACCGTAACAAACAACAAACAATAACAAGTGGCTGGGTCATTGCTTTCTTTGCTGGACCATTGGGTAATTTTCACGCCGCTCGCGTGTTCATGGAAGAGTATTTCTTAATTGCTATGAAACGGTTTAAATGGCATCCCCGAACTGCAAATTGCAGATGACTTTTACAAATTATGCACGTACTGTAATAACACCATTATACTCACACCGTTATGCGATTGAATTTCAAAAGAAAATTTACAGATTCACTCGCTAACTTCTTTCCTTCCGTAAAAAAAAATGACGCCAGCAATAACAAACAGAATTCTCAGCATTTGATGGGTATACTGCTATTTAAGTCCTCAGTTCGATAAGGCACATTCTATAGGATGTAATACGTAATACCACATTTATAAAGGACATTACCCTATGCAAAAAATATCCAACAGTAGGGACTGGCCCGACAGTAGGGACCCTGTGTTTAGTTTTTTGGGGCAGCTTTAGAACACATATGCATCTTAGCATCCCTCATAGATGGATCCAAATTTGGGATACCTGTCTCCAATCCCCCACAACAGGATCCCCAAAAACTAAAAATAAGGATAACAGGTGTAACTTTAAAATACCCAGAATACCCACTCTCAACCCCAATCACATATTACGATTCGTCCAGGAATTGGGACCTAACAATTCATTAACTGATTTGCACGATCAGCGTTATGGAGTCCACGACGGTAGAACTTAGCTGAATTGTAAAACAATATTTCCACGTTGCAGATACAGCTTACAATTTTTAAGCTAATTGTGGTTTTATCGACTCATTCTTCTCATACTGGAGAACGTTAAAATATAGTAAATTCCAGGCAAAATGTTTGAATTGAATGCACAATATGAATTTTGAAATACTTTTGATGACAACTTTTACCACGTTTTGTTGATAATCAGATGATCAGATCAGCTGATTGCCAAACAGGGATAAAATTTAGTACATATCGATAAATGGAAGAAAATCAGGTGATATCTATGGAAGGTATAGCTTGATAAAGCTCACAGCTCCAAATTCCTTAATTAGAAATACAAATAGAAATTGTACCCAAATATTTACTGAACCCTTTAAGGTTTGTTCAGGCATAACTTGATGACTGTTTTGTTTATGTTGATATATGATCATTCAGCAATGCTGTGCGTTTATTTGTTTAAATAAAAATATGCCGAAAGCCAACTTTCATATCAGGCGGAGTGTCAGGTTAAGTAATAAATATAGACGGTTCTTAAATTCTATTCTCATACGAAATAAACATAGACAGAGAATAAAATTGTTCATGATTTATTGAATATCAATTTCAGCAGAATATACTCAAAGCCTAGTTTACTTCCACAATTTCTTAACGGACATATTCTTCTCGGAGTCTTTCTGCATTACCTTTGAAACGGCCATCTCGAAGTCCTCTTGGGTGACGTGAACACGACGCTCGCGAAGAGCATACATGCCGGCCTCGGTGCAGACACCTTTGACCTCGGCACCAGAGGCACCGGGCATGGATTCGGCAATTTTGCGCAGATTTATACCACGCGTAAGATTCATTTTCCGCGAATGGATGTGAAGAATGTCCACACGTGCCTCCTCGCTTGGTGGTGGGAACTCAATCTTACGATCGATGCGACCGGGACGCAGCAGCGCCTGATCCAGTACATCGATGCGATTGGTGGCCATGATGACCTTGATGTTCTTGGAAGCCTCAAAGCCATCAAGCTGATTAAGCAGCTCCAGCATGGTGCGCTGCACCTCTGAGTCAGCACCACGACCAGAGTCCAAGCGAGCCGAACCAATCGAATCTATCTCATCCATGAAGATTATCGAAGGCGCATGCTCACGTGCCATTAGGAACAGTTCACGCACCATCCGCGAGCCCTCGCCTATGTACTTCTGCACCAGTTCGGAGCCCGAGACACGTATGAAGGTACAGTCAGTATGATGAGCCACAGCGCGAGCCAGCAGTGTCTTGCCAGTACCAGGTGGGCCATAGAGCAGGACACCCTTTGGCTGAGCTATGCCCAGGGCATCAAACAACTCGGGATGTTTGATGGGCAGCTCAATAACCTCTTTGATCTCCTTGATTTGCTGCGACAAGCCACCCACCATTTCATATGTCGAATCGGGCACCTTCTCAACCAGCATCAGCGATACAAGCGGATCAACGTTTTTGGGTAGGATCTTGTGCAGCACATAGCTATCATGACGCAGAGCCACACGGCTGTTGTTAGTAACATCCTTGATGTCAATGTTCTTCTCCAGATCCACAACGTATTTGCCATCGTGATGCACCTTGACCAGCACCTTCTTCTTGTCCAATGGCTTGATAACCTCGCCCACATAGCTGCCCTGCTCCTGCAACAGCTGCAGCTCCTCACGCAGCAAACGCACTAGAATAATTTATTAATGGGTATAATAAAACTAAGTTTACCTGAAGTGCTCACCCTTTGAATTGAGCTCATTGCGCTGAGCTTCCAGGCGTTGTAGGTTGCGCTGCTTCTCGGACACAATGAACTGCAACTCGCATATCTTTTGCTGATAGTACGAGCTGAGCCCAGGACCAGTTGTGGTGCTCTTCTTCTCCAGCTCCATCTTTTGTCAAAATTAATTATTTTTTGTTCAATTTCTTTTTTATTTCTTATACACTCACCGGAACTGACATTTTGTAATTCGTTTATGGAACTTCGTCGTACAATTTTAGGAAATCAACTGAGCACAAGTCAAGCAGACAATCAATTTTCATATGACAATCAATTTTGATTTGCATGAGACGGCGGTTTTCTGTCAGTGTTGTAAATTTTTTCATTTAGAGCCTGCTGTGTTGAAAGCTCTACTGAACAAGAAATTACCCAACACTGCCTTGGCACAGCCTGCTCGTGAAAAATTATCGTTGATTCTATTAATATATCGATAACAACTAAATGGAATTTAAAAATAAAATAAATTTTTAACAAATTATAAATATCAGGTTTATTTTGAGCTGCTTACCACCAGGCTTAAATGAAATATTTCTCTTCGAAAGATTTTCGTCGATTTTGACCGATTTCCTGAATTAGGGGCGTGCCGGGGGGCGGAAAACGCCCAATCGACGCGGCTGCTCCTCCTGATTGAGAATATATATACTTTGTGGGGTCTGCGCCTCTTATTTGATAAAAACGTGTAGGTGTATATATTCTCGAAGGGGACGAGGAGCCGCGGCCGAGCCCCGCCCCCCCGGAGGCGCCAGAATCGCCGAAAATCGTTTAACTTGCTCCAAGTTTCTGTTAATTCAGCCCAAAATTTTGGAATAGGCTTAACTAAAAAAGCTTTTCATCTGTTTTTTTTTTTTTTGAATTTCTAAAATTGATACTAATGAACGAATGTTTTCTACTACTCTAACAGCATTTGAACAACAAGCGCAACAACAACAACTACAACAACAACAACAATAATAATAATAATAATAATAATATTAGTTTATTGAATCGGAATAAATCGCATTCAATGATTGGACTGCATAGCAGCAAGTACGAATCGTCGTTGAAGGACAACTATAGCGCCAAGAATGTGAATCTTAATCTCAATCAGCATCAGAATATGAATATGAATATGAATATGAATATGAATCAGAGTCAGCATCAGAATCTAAAGAATCAGCTGCTCAATGGCGGCATCAAGAGCGACACCTACGAAAGCGTCTGTCCGCCCGAAGACGTGGCTGAACGTACCAAGCAGACGCACAAGAACTCGATGATACGCAACAATCTGGCGGATGCAACCATGCTGAGCAGCACCCCCAATATTGCAATTCACAATAATAATAGCAACAGTAACAGCAACATCAATAGCAACATCAACAGCTGCAACAGCAACAGCAACATCAACAGCTGCAACAGCAACAGCGCCAACAATATCAATCAGATCAGTGGCAACAGCCACAGCGTGAACAACGTGAGCAGCAGAAATCTGCAGCGAGTATCCTCGGCGCCTCCAATGCAGAATCAAGCAATGGGTAAGTTCGAGTGGTTGTACAAATCCAAGATCCTTGTTGGGATAAACTCATTACCATCCATATTTTTCTATTAGTTAATGGACCACCGCCGCCTCCATTGCCGCCGCCGTTGCGTGCGCAGGTGCATCGTAACAATCTGAACGCTGAGCTCTCTGGCAGCAGTAATAGCATCTATAAGAAGAATCATTTTGCTGCTGCAACGTCCGCTACTATGGGAGTGGGAACAGGTGCTGCGGGTAATGCAGCTGTTGCTGTCGATGCCGTTGACTCCGACTCTGGCCTGGAGGTAGTTGAGGAGCCCAGTTTGCGTCCTTCGGAACTGGTGCGGGGCAATCACAATCGCACCATGTCCACCATTTCGGGTATGTATACTTTACGAATAGATATACAAATTCTTCCCACACTACTCTTGCATTATGTGTAGTTTGGTATTAGTAGGTGGGCCATGAGCAACGAGTAGAAGAGTCATTCAATGAATCAAATGAATCATTGAAACATTCTAATTGAATAATAATTACACAAAACCATCCATGAGTAAATTAATGAATGTGTAAAAACATCTGGACGTTTTTAACAGTTGTCAATGATAACTATTATTGGATAGATATTTGACTAAGATAATTCGATAGAACATGAATCTCATTTAAAATTATTATTGCTTTTTCAAAACACTGTTTATAGAAACTATAGATTTCTATTGAATTCTTTTTAAACATCCTGTAGGATCAGACAGCTTTTTTCAAGATCGACTACGAGTTATGATCGCGGGGATTATGGTTTAATTCTGTCTAAAAATTTTGACCATCGAATGCAACCGTTTAGTTTGAGCTGCTTTTACCAACTGTCTTTATATTATAGTTCTTTATATGCAGATATTTTTGATGATCTGCATATACGATGAGTTCAACGATATTACAATTTTAGGAGAATCAATTCAAGGCTTTAGAGAATTTACACTAGGGTGCCTCAATATAATTCGAATACGATTTTAATAATAATAATTAAAGGTAATCTGACCCAACAGTTCCTGTATTAGTTCAAAATTATAGAAATTTATAGAAATTGCTTATAGAAATTTCTAGATTTTCATTCAATTGAATTATTTTTATAATTCCTGTATTAGTTGAACATGAAATCAGAGTATACATACATACATACATACATATAGGAACTTAAAATGTAATTTTTTGTATACTTTTCGGTTTCTGCCATACGTTTGTCGTAATCAAAAATCTAAAAAAAAAAATTTAATTGAAACTAAATTGGAAATTTGAAATTTATAAATATAAATTCAGCGACAGGCTCAGCTATTGAATACAATGAATACAGACAGTTCTAGTATTGGTTGGTCCGACTTGTTGGAGTACAAGCCGCGAAGCAGTAGCCCAAATGATGTGACCGCTACCCTGAATCCACAATCCCAGACAGAGTTGAATCAAGAAGCAAATTCCCCGAAACCTTCGTCTGAGCATATGAATACCAAAGATAAATACATTATTTATAGTGTGGGCAATGCAACTCTCGTCATGGATACACTCGATCCACGGTACGCAACCGACCATGATCTGGATCTGCTTGATTCTCACTTGACGTCCGTTAAGATCGCCCATCCAGTTGAGCCGCTCTGGCCCGATCCCGAAATACTGTCCATGGGTATGTCGCCTTCTCGCCGATCAGACACGGCCTGCAGCTCAAACTCAATGGGAAAATCTGGGGCTGCGCAGAAACGCAATGGTTATGTTAAATCGAAGAGCTCCAAATCATTGGGACAGAAGAGCAAACAGCGTAACAAGTGTCAAAAAAATAGCGAATTAAATCAATAGCATTTCTGATAAATATATTTACCATTATTATAATACTATTGCAATTACAACGTCATATATGTTTGCATGTGTATACTTATGGATACTTTCCTATATGCATGAATACACATGTATTCACCAGCAGCATACAGGTTGTTTCACATGCATTCATAGTCATTTCTCCCAACTTACCGAGGTCTTTGACCACTGACACTGACATTGCCATACATCGGTTTACCATATACTATGACATAAACCATGTGCTGAATGCATAGATTGCTGCTTTAGTGGGTCAAACTGAAAATGCCCTGTAGTGAATGAGATGTTACGATTGAAACTAGATGTCTTACGATCGAATAGATTTAGTTCAGTCAATTGATTGCTTAGAGGGTCTCACTTATTGTACAAACACGATTTGACCTTATTAAAATGAACTGTATGTAGTGAGAGTATCGAGTTCAAAGGACTGAGTGTATATGAATAACAATGCATAATACACGTACAATGTTGTTCATATTAAGTATTCATTTATAAATGGTGTAAACATTTAGTTTGCGATTTTAATTTCACTTGACTTGTGAATGGAATGTGCGAAATGCACTCCAGTGCGTTGCATGTATGTACATACTATGTACATACATATGTTCATATAGTTACACAAAAAAAACTAAATATAAAAATCTGTAAAAATATTCACACGATCGTAACGAGGTGGTAAGACAAAACAGTGGAAGTGGCTGTTACTAAATAAAAAGAAGTAACACGGGAAAAATAAACGGAAAAGTGTCTACCATATAAGTGGACACAAATGGAACAAACAAAGAAAAACAGATGGAAAAATATAAACAAACAGACAAGCAGACAAACAGACAGACAAACAGACAAACAAACGGAAAGAGCCACTTATATTATTGTCAAATCTGTGTATGTTGTGTTGTGTCATGCTTCGAATGGGCATGAAATTGAGAGAAACCCAATACACTACTACATGCCACTTGCCACCTTACCACCTTGCCACCTTGCCACTTTGCCTTTTATGACTGGTTTTACTTGCTCGGAGGCTGGCTACAGATCAGAAGCGCCTTTTGATGTCTACTGACTGCCATTGGGCGACGAGGAAGTCAATTCATTAGGCAATTGCTTTTCCCCTTTGCCTCTTTTTTATTATTTTTTTTTTTTTTTTGTTAATGCAGCACAATGGAGCGTGAGTCAATTATGGTCTTCAATAATGTGGCATGTGGCTTGTGGCTTAGAGCAATCGGCCACCCGCGTCATCCTCCGCCATGAGTCTTTCTACCAATGAAAGTGAATGTGTTTCACACACACCATGCATTGACAAAACTTCACGAATCCGCAGCTCCACGATCAGACCACAAGACGACTTCCAGCCAGTTGCAGTTGCACTTGCACTTGTTGCTCTTGCTGTTGCTCTTGCTGCTGCTGTTGCAGTTGGAGTTGCACATTTGCTGCAGTTGTTGTGTTGGTTGTGTTGGTTGTGTTTACGGTGCTCGTCGTGGCGTTTTGGGTGAATAACTTTGACAATCGCTTGAACTCGCATCAGGCTGCTAGCGACACTCGCTCAGTCAACATCGTGATCGTGATCGTGCAGCTTACCGTGAAAATACAATTCGGACATTTTCATATCTTTGAACATATATGAACATAAGACGCGCTTCGATATCATTGGGATAATGTGAGTGATTGGCAGTACGAGTGGCCTGCTTAACGATTTGCATTGTCTCCCATCAGTAGAATCGCTGGCTGCCATAATACTCTCTCCCTGTGGCTGCAAGTTTCTATGATGAACATGCCGGGTTCGCTTAAAATCCATAAAAATACACGCCGCAATTATTTCGTGCTAAGCTTTCAGCGTTTCGATATATTTCGCTGTAAGTGTATTCAAATAAATAATAATATTCATACCATTATGTAGTACACGATATTTAAACGCTCCTAAACTAAAACTTCGAAATGGCGTGGGCGTGAATTATGTTTCATATCATTCATTCGTATCAAAAGAATGACCAATCTGGAGCAGTAATTGGATTTAGCCATAATCCTATTGACAGGATTGACAGGAACGACATGTTATTCCGCATATCCTCAAAAGGGTTGAGCTCGTAATTGACATTTGAAAACTCTTTAAAAACTCTTTGAAAACTCTTTGAAAACTCTTTTGTAGTTCTCTCTTACATTCGGCAAATGGGAATGTTAGTTGAATCAGCTTAAAAGATTCTTTTGCCCACAGTTATTAATGAATGCAGTTTTTTTTTTTTGTTTTTGGAATTGTTTTTTTTTTATTTTTTACGAATTTCACCAATAATCTGTTGTTGGTGTACCCAGGTCTGTCGTGCAGTCCATTTCATTGCAATTGCATGCTCCATAATCCAGTTCGAGTGAACTCAAAAAGCCAAGAGCCAACAGCCAACGCCAAGAGATAGGAGCCAACATATGAAATGTGGAAAATAGTTGACTCTTTTTTTTTGTATGTGATTTTTTTCATTTTTTTCTTTGTGTTTTTTTGTGTGTATGAACACCAAATCAATTTGATAAAACTGGCTAGACTCGATTCCATGGATTTCGACTGGATCTAACCATATACACAATGCCAGTGTGGACACGTAATGCCTATTATTTCCAGATCTCCAGAGTTGCAACGACTGAAACAAGTTGGCGACCAATAGATAGATAGATAAAGAGGGAAAGAGAGAGAGAGAGAGGGAGACGTGAAAGTTGGCATTGTCAAGGATCTTGTGGTTGCGGTTTCTGTATTCGGTTTTTGTATTCGAACAGTGGCTGTTAATTAAGTGCCGTCATTTGCACCATTTGCTTTAACAGCAACAAATCATTCACTTTAAACTAGTATTATTCGATATCACAGTTTTTTTTTTTTTTGGTTGTTGTTGCGGTTTAGTGTGAAACTAAGTTGAGCATGTTTTCAAGGCTGCACTAAATTTAATTGAAGTATTTTAATAGGTGTATTAGAGTGTCAGCCAGAGTCAATGATGAGTTGCTTTTTAATTGCTGCTAAACTCAGACTAAATCATATTTATTGGATACGAATTAAGTGTGAATTTGAGTGTGATTCAATGTCACTTAATGTAAATTCAACAAGAATAATTCACAATTCATTTACAACATTGTTGAATCAATTAGAATAAGACCCATTGATTTCTTTGTTAATCAACACAGAAATGAATAAAATGCTTTAATGCAATGAGTGTTTAACCATTCATTCTATTCATAACATCTGTAAGGGGGCGTGGTGGGGCGTTCTGTGTGTAATTATTGATTGCGTTTAGAGTTAGTTGCAGCTTAAGTCGATTAAGACGCAGCCAAAATCCATTAGCGCCATGCTCCCCAGGCTCTGGTGAAAGGCGTCATCATACATACATACACTGCATACGCAATGAGCTGTGCGAATGAGTGTGCGAGTGTAGCTATGAGTATGAGTGTGAGTGTAAGTGTGAGTGCGAGTGCGAGTGTGAGTGTGTTAGCTAGCGTGACCAAAGAGCAGGCATAGCTGATAACTGCTAACCCACAATAAGTAGTTAATGCAGCCGAGACTAACATCTCATAAATAAATTTGTTCAATTTCAGCAAACAAGAAAGCCAAGCTGCTCGCTGGCAACAACAACAACAACAACAACAACAACAATGGCAGTAACAACAATAACAATGGTAACGGTAATGGAGCTGGCAACATCATTGATGCAGTTGATGATGGCAATGCAGCTGGCGGGGATGGACACTATCAGCCTCTAGCTGTGGCCCAGCATCATGGCAGTGCCAGCATCTATGGTTATGCAGAGGGCAAGCCGCGCTCTGGCAGCAACTACTATCAACAGCCGCAACAACAGTCGATGTATGGTGGCAGCATATATGGCATGGGCTCATCCGCTGAGGATCACTATGAGCTGCAGCAATCGCAATACGGTGGCAGCTATAAGGGCGAGGGTGTCAATGTTGGTACTGCTGCTGGTGCTGGTGCTGGTAATGGTGGCGTGCGTTCGAATGGCCCCAATTTGGTTAACAAGCAGCTGGTGCTGCCATTTGTGCCGCCCAGTTTTCCCAACAAATCACAAGACGGCGTCACGCATCTCATCAAGCCGTCGGAGTATTTAAAGAGCATTAGCGATAAGCGTTCGTGTCCATCCTCGGCGCGGTAAGTTGAGAAAGCCCAAGCTCAAACACAAGCACAAGCACAAGCTTCAATTCCAATTCCAACTCCAACTCCAACTCCAACTCCAACTCCATCTCCCACTTCAACTCCATCTTCATCTCAATCTGTGTAGCTTTTGTAGTCAGTGCATTGGTTGCACATCTCGTGCAGCGACTATATAAATAATTACCCCCAAAAGTGGCAGCAATACAGTTGCTTTAATTAATCCACACACACACACATATATATATATATATATGTATTTATATATGTAGTCTGTCAGTCCGCTTGGCAGTCAGTCAGCCACTTCCTCAGCCGCTCAAGAGTGCATGAAATTTTATGCGTGCTGCATGCTACAGCGGCTGTGGGGCCAGCTTTGCTCTGGCTCGATCAGTTGCAATCCAAAGATGCTACTGCACACACGACACGCCTGGCGCAGGTATGGCAGAGAGTGAGAAAGACGGTGACAAAGAGAAGGAGAGGGACAGAGAGAGAGAGAGAATCATAGAGAGAGCGAGAGCAAAAGGCGAAAGCTAATATATATTCATTTGATTGCAGCTCCACGGATACGGAGGACTATATGCAGATACAGATAACACAGCAGCAACATCAACATCTTCATCACCAGCATCAACATCAGGTGCAGCATCAGCTGCAACATCAGCATCCTCATCAGCATCATGCCATGGGAACGGGCGAGCAGCCGCCATTGCCACCACCACCACCACCCTTGCCACACATGATGCCACCACCCATGCCCATGTCGGGCGATGCCACCAACAAATCACAGAAGCCGAAGAAGCCAATTGGTGGAACACCCAGCCAGGATACGGCCACACGTAAACAGCATCAGCCGCTGTCCGCAATTTCTATACAGGATCTGAACAGCGTACAGGTAGATAGAGATGGTTAGGGTTATGAACTATATGAATTTGATTAATCTTCATTTCATTTGCAGCTACGCCGCACGGATACACAGAAGGTACCAAAGCCGTATCAGATGCCGGCACGCAGCCTGAGCATGCAGTGCTTGACCACCAGCTCGGATACATATCTAAAGACGGATCTAATCGCTGAACTGAAGATTTCGAAGGATATACCTGGCATTAGGAAGATGAAGGTCGAACAGCAGATGGCCAATCGAGTGGACTCGGAGCAGTACATGGAGATAACGAAACAGTTTACGGCCAACAACTATGTGGATCAGGTGAGTTACGACACTTTTGCGTGGTGTACAACGGATAGGATTATCATGCGTATCAAAGATCTACTTGCAGATACCGGAAAAGGATCAGGCTGGCAATGCCATACCGGACTGGAAGCGTCAGATGATGGCCAAGAAGGCGGCGGAGCGTGCCAAAAAGGACTTTGAGGATCGCATGGCCCAGGAGGCTGAGTCGCGTCGTCTATCCCAGATACCACAATGGAAACGCGATCTGCTCGCACGTCGCGAGGAGACCGAGAATAAGCTAAAGTAAGTGATGGGTTCGGGTTGATCATTTTGGGGTTGCGAGGCGTGGCTTGGGCGTGAGCGTTGAGACGAGTGTGTGTGGTTATGGTGGCCCAGCCAGGCAGATATATTGCTGGCGGACTCCTAACTCCCTTACTCTCCGCCATTTTCCAGAGCGGCCATCTACACGCCCAAGGTAGAGGAAAATAATCGCATTGCGGACACTTGGCGCCTCAAGAATCGTGCCATGTCCATTGACAACATCAATCTGGCAACCACCAGCACTGGCCTCAACATCGAGCAGCACTACCAGCATCTGAAGTTGCTCCAGCAAGCTCAACTCGGCAACAACGACCCGCTTGGCGAGCCCAAAACCGATGACTCCGAGGAGCAGACATCCGAGCAGAAGCCACAAGATGATGAGGAGCCGGAGCAAGAAGACAATGATAATATCATACCCTGGCGTGCACAGCTGCGCAAAACCAACAGTCGCCTCAGCTTGATCTAAACTAGGGCTAGACCTAGACATATCCATATTTAATCATGTAATGCATTTTTTGTTCCATTTTTTTTTTTTTGCGTACGAAAATATTTAACTTAACAAAATGTGCAATTATAAAACCATTTAAAAATATTCGATATTTAATGTTTAAGTTTAACTATATTTAACAAATAATTTTGTTAAATACATATATATTCGTGAAAAGCAGATAGAAATTACAAGCAGAAGGAAAAAAGATAGAGGAAACTGAAATGAAGGCATAATCGAATGAAACAAGTATATTTATTAATATTGTACTATATGTATTACAATTAATATTATTATTATAATTATGTTTTTTTTTTCGTATTATTTTGGAATTGTTATTCCTAATGTTAAACGATATTCAAGAAACAATCGAATGACATTGATATTCACAATTATTTAGACATTGTAACGAATTCAATTTTTGGTGTTGTGCATTGAGAGTATCGATTGTTCGATCACATATATACATATTATATATAATATTAATATTATGCTAATGCAAGAACGATTTTATTTAAATTTCGAAATTAATTTGCAAACTTAGTGATGTAGTCTCCATTTTTTTTTTTTTGTGCATTGTTATTTGTTTTTATATTTGGCTCAACAATATGATTAATATATAACTAAAACTATACAAAAATCCCCATGCTTTGTGATTCAATGGATTTTAATACATTAACCCAGGATCGGATGTTTAAGCTGTGTTCAAGGAAGGCAAAAATCATCTCTCAGTTTGAACTCTTTCATTTTCACAAGTAATAAACTTTCTTCAAATATTTTGGAACGTTTAATAGGTATATCTGCGATCTTCATTGTGATAATAGATAGATTAAAAATTTTTAATTACCACAGCTGTATTCCGCAATGAATATTAGATCACATTATTTTTATCAATCAGTGATAACTGCCAACAAATCAAAGCAGGGGCGATTTCGCTGGGTAGCTAATAATAAGAATTTCATTTATCAGAGCGTTCACAGTTTTTACATTTATTTTCTGCTGATAAATTCAATTGTCGATCGGTAATTATTGACAGTCAATGATCTATTGCACTATGAATTCTTAATATTTAATTGAAATCTTTGAATTTTCCAGACTTTGAGAGATTATTTGCACGCTTCTTGTTTTTTATTTTGTTTGTTTGTTTGTGGTAAACAATCAGTTAAAAAGTATCAAACAGGTATATGTATTTGTGAACGACTTGCAAATACCCAGTATGTATATAATAAACATCAATATACTGAGACATGTTTTGTAATTAGTTTGTAAATCTTTTTTCGAATTTGAAGTTGTTCATTTTTCTATGATCGATATATTTTTATGAAACAAACATAATTTTCCAAATATAATGAAGGGTGATATATCCGAAACTTAGAAACAGGTAAACCCTATAATATTCAAGCTCTTTGATAGGTATATGTGATACTTTGGAATATGTCTAATCGGCATTGCGGAATCAGAAATAGACACTTCACTGCGATAATGTGTTAATGTGACAATCATTATAAAAGTGAAGAACCTCGACCACCAGCAATCATTCAGTGAAGCAACCTCTGATTGTGAAGCAATATGAAAGTTATAACACTTTGCCTCTTGGTGCTCGTGTCCGCCAGCTGTCTGCTGAGCGTAACTGTAAGTATGGAGCAATTGATAACCAGTTGTTGTTATTCAATTTCGGTTAGATTCCCTTGACTGGCTGGTAACTAAGAGAACATTTTGTTGTAGGCTAACAAGGAGAATGTGGATTTCGATGTGGATATGCTTCAGCAGATGGAGCAATTGGAGGCCATGCTTGACGAGGACTACATGGATGTTGAAATGTTTGGCGTTATCAGAACCACCTTCGGATTTATCAAGAAGGCACTGAAAACTGTGAACGGTGTTAACTGTATGTTGAAGGAAGTTACTGCCATATTAGAAGCATGCACCGTTTATGTGGATACTGTATTGAAATGTACCGGAAATGTGCCCAAGGATGTGATGGCAATTGTGAACTCGTGCAAGGCAATGATCTCCATGTGCAATGACATTATTCACACAAAATCACAAATTTGCGGAGATTCTGATGACGGTACTCAGACAACGACAAAGAAGTGCTTCTGGGGTGTATTTAAGACCATGGCGAAGTTGACCCGTAAGATCAATACGACTCTCAAGCAGATCGCCAGTCTGCCCCCCAACACCAGCTCTTGCTACGTCGATAGCACCAACGAAATAAAGAATGCCTTCGACAATTTCCTGCCAAATTGCAAGATTTGCGCAAGTGGAATGTAAACTTTAAATTTCAACTAAAATCAATAAAAATTTGTTTGCATAAATTTTCCTGTGATTTTCATTCAATAGTAGTAAACTCGTTCTACATTTCTCAATTCTAAGTTGGGTGAATCTGCTTATACTACTATAATATTTTCGACCCTGTATAGTCTTATTCATAATCAATAAGTTGATGCCTAATTGAGGATGTACAATTTCCTGCAAAAAGATGATCAGCTACCTTGCCAAGGCCAAAATATTTGGAAAATATATTTATGTCAATAAAATATATAAACAAAAAAATTTACATGTACAATATGTACAAGATCGAAAATATTGTATTAGTTTCCAATTTGTGGAGGGATTATAGAATATATTATAAATTTCTACAGTTCTGAGTCAAAACAAACATTCGCTGTATAGATTATATGAAAGATCCCTACATGTTTGGATTCTAATGGTAAATAATATGCACTGTGATCACAAATTCACTGAAATAAGTAATTCAATCGTTTAGTAATTCAATTTCAGATTGAAACTTTATCTATTAGCCTTTATAAAACTATATACCGCATATACCAAGTCAAATCAAATAAAGTGTTACATTTTAAGTTGCTCGTTTAATGAAAGTATTTTGAAATAACATATTGCTTAAGAGGTTAGTTTAGAGCAGGTCTTCAGATTGGATGGGAACTGTGTGTAGTAGCTCGTAAGGGTGTTGGTTGCATCGCACACGCAGTCAACAGCATTGGGTCCTGTTTTTGGAATTTTCTTGGCTAATTTAACAGCGGTTTTAACTTGTTTGTATAGATTGAATATTTGGGCCAGAGCCTGGACACCGCACTTATTGGTGATTGATGGTTTTTCGCTATCTTGAGTACTCTGGCAAACATTGGACTGCAGATTGATGATATTATCGCAAGTTTGAATGATTTTCAAATTGGCATTGATTAGATTGGTCACATCTTGAGTGGCATCCACACCGCACTGCATAATATCTCTGTTGTATTGTTCAGCGCTAGCTTTAATGCCAATCACCCACTTGATTAGGCAATTGAACCCCTTAACGGTACGTAGTCCTGCCTTGATGCCCCACCAAGTTGAGGAAAACCAATTGAACAAGAAAAATTGGCCCTCCACATCAGCGAACTCAATATCCATATCCATATCCATATCCGTATCGGGTAACATGGCCGTTTCCTGCCATGTT
Organism: Sphaerogastrella javana; assembly: GCA_037040025.1. NCBI lineage: Eukaryota > Metazoa > Arthropoda > Insecta > Diptera > Drosophilidae > Sphaerogastrella > Sphaerogastrella javana. Next base: position 35,978 of record JBANCZ010000348.1, read on the forward strand.
CCAGCATTAACCTATTAACAATAGTTAAAAGCATTTTTAGATACACTATGCGATAATGTCGCAATTTAAAAACATCCTAAACTTACGGCGAGCACGCAAAAAGCGGCAAACAATGCTATTAGAGTGAACTTCATGTTGCGGTTTCCTAGAGCTTTCTCTATGGTCTTCTGTATCGCCTAGGTCTTTATATAGCATTTGGAAATTGGTTTTCAATTTTCGATTTTCTGATAGCCCTGTGCTGGCTCATATCAATATAATTGATAAATACCGGTGGGCTTTGTAGAAACACTTGCCATTATTTTGGGACTACCTCTCATATCAAGCGATGAATTGATAAATTTGACCAAGTCGCAATTGACAGCCTTATCAATGGGTCTTAATAGGTTATGTGAGTGTATTGAAGAGATTTCTATAACATTTTTTTCTTTTTTTTTTTTTTTTTAAGATTAATTTTATTAAGTGGCTTGCTCGTATAATAACTTGTAGATACGCACGTATAGTATACATATAATTCGTTTAAAAGAGTCCATTTCTAATCACTTTACACTTTGAAATATGTCTGCATTAATTTAGTTCCTACTCCATGTTTATCTCTACCTGTTCATTGGATCACGCTAAAACAATGTGTCACTCATTTGAAATGCAAAAACACATTTGAGTTATAAATAATAAAGTAAGGTATTTGAAGTATTTTATAAAAATCGACGCGATTATAGTAATGCATTAGAGCTGGTACTAATGTTTTGAATGCATTTCTTACTCTAACTGATTGAGTAAGATGATGATCAATAGGAGTTGGTGTCCATTCAATTCTGTCTCTCTTTGCGGAAAATTTCAATACTAGTTTCGAAATATCTTGAAATAAGTAATACATTGGATCAGTTTTCGATGCATTGTAAAAATTTATTTATTAAAGAAGTATCGATGCTTAGGAGCTAGTGAGCTGGGAGCAGGTCGCCAGGTGGCCAACGAAGTTTTTGTAATAGCTTGTCAAGTTGTTAGTAGCATTAGCAACACAGGCGTTAGCATTGGCTCCAGTTTGTGGAATTTTCTTAGCCAGACTGACGGCTTTGTGCACCTGCAGGTAGAGCTTTATTATCTGTCCTGAGGATTGGACGAAGCAGCTGTTCGTGATGGATAAAGTTTTGGCATAGGCATTTTGGCAGACGTTGGATTTGAGATGGATGATGTTATTGCAAGTGGTTAGGATTTTTGCATTGGTATTCAGTAGATTGGTCACGGCTGTAGTAGCTTCCACACCGCACGCTGTAATATCGGTGGCATATTGTTGAGCGTTAGCCTTGATGCCTCCCACCCACTTGAAAAGGCAGTTGAATCCTTTAATACAGCGGAGGGCTTTCTTGATTATAAAGCCTACGAGTAGTGGATTTGGTTCCATCTCAACTACATCGTCGGTCACCTCAGGGGTGGCAGCATTGACCTGTTGGATTTACAGATATTACAAGTGGGAATATAGTATGTTATAAATCGTCATAATCAAAAATAGTTAACTTACGGTGAGTACGCAGATAGCGAAAAACAGAGCAAACAGAGTAAACTTCATTGTGCGATTTCCTAGAGTATTCTCTATGGTATTCTTTGCGAAAAGGCCTTTATATAGCTTGGCGTCTTCTTCGGGAAAGCTTTGTTCAAACATCTATAGCATTTATCTGAAAGTCTACCCACTTACCTATACCAATATAAATTAACGAATACCGGTTAGCTAAAATGAAGCATTTGCCATTATTTTTGACCCTACCTCCCATATCAACTGATGTACAGATAAAGATGGCCAAATAATTAAAAGAGCTTATCAGTATGTCTTTGAAATACATGTGAAAATAGGCAAAGAAGGGGAATAATAGGTTTATCCAAATATAAGGGATCAACATCTTTAAATTTCAAAAATATACATAGATAATTATTTTGATAAATGTCAATTTTCATGTTAATGCATATATAAATATCTTGTGGATAAAGGTCGACTTTTTATATGTCTTGGGTCTAAATTAATTAGACATTCTCAAACTTACTTGAACTCTAACCGACGTTTTCGAATAAAATCATGCTTTTTTTTGGAAAATTATATTATATTTTTTTTTTTTTTGTTCCTTTTTTTAAGCCAAACATAATTTGAGGGTTCCCCAAAAATAATATATCAAGATTTAAGTTGAAATACCAAAAATTCGTTTATTTCTGTCATAGAGGAGTTTTTGGATGTGTTTTTCGGGTATCAATTTTGATGTTGACAGTAGTACTAATACATATGTGTATAGACAAATATTGTTGATTATCATAATTAGTATCTGCATATGGAGATTCTATATTCATGTTATTATTTCCTTAGTTATATTTCTTTATATTGTACATTGTAGAGGACACAAATATTGTTACATATCATATTTGTTACAGCGTCTGGGCAAAAAAAAAAAAAAATACAACATGGATGTCAATTGAATTGTTGATATAGTTAAGCCTTTTAAATCGGAGTCATACGTTTTGCTGTCTTTTGTAATTATTTGTGTAATTGTTCAATCAAATACTGGGTTTACGATAGTGAATGTGAGTGTGAGATCTGTGTGTGTGACATCTGTGTGATATTCGATTAAATTGGACATTCATCTGATAAAAAGCAGCTAAAGTTTAGCTTTAAACACACATTTATTTACAAATTTTGTATTCGTTTAAAGGCGAGTGTACCTCCAGTTCTGTGTGTATTACTCTAGGTGTATAGGGTATTTTGGTATTTTGTTGTATTCAGCTGTTTAACCTGACCAAGTTCTGCATAACGAATCCTTTCGATATATTCACAAATACATACTCAATATATATGTATTTGTGTCTCAAACAAAGCTTGCCCATTGCCATTCCAATAGTAGTTGCATTTTATTTTACATTTGTTGTACATTCAGTATTCGGTTTGTGGATTTTGTTTTGGATTTGAGTTGATTGTGAAATTTAAAATTTATGTTGTTCATTTTTTGTGATTGGTTTGTTGTTGTTTGTTAGTCGAAATAGTTGGTAAATGAATTTGGAATCGTAATAATTCGTAATTGTAATGCCATAATTTAAATTTTAAATGCTACTTCAATTTCTCTTTTCATTTTAGCTTAAGTAAAATTGAATCAAATTCCTCAGTGCTTGCAGTGCATATCGTACTTAGTTTTTTTTTTATTTTTTATTTTCATTATGTTTATGTTTATGTATATGTATATGTTAATGTTTATGTTTATGTATATGTTTATGTTTATGCCTTTCGTTTCATTTAAACTTACGCGCTAACAAAAAATTGTATCCATATATCATATTGGTACTATATAGTAAAGTATATTTATATATATATATATATATATTAGTATTTATATAGCTTAACGCTGTAGCATATAGTACATAGCGTTAGGTTGAAGTAATTTAGCTATTTACAATTTACAGATAAACAGTTTAGAACTTCTTCGATAGAAATACTTTCAGACTTGCATAAATGTTTATAAATTTATTCGCTCTATCGTTCATTCATTTCGAATCATGCAAATATTCAGCGATTTGTGTATTTGGTTTCGTTGTGTGTCCAATGAAACGGTTTTGTAGAAGCTGAAACATGATCGAAATTAGTAAATGGGACGATAATCAATGAGAAACAGAACAGAAGTTTTCAAATAATACTAAATAGATTATTTACATGCAGTTTTGTTTTTCGAAAATAATGTATTTATTCTCTCAGTGTACGTTTGTGTGTGTGTATTTGTGTGTGTGTGTGTATCTGTGTGTTTTTAAACATAAATAAATAAATAACAATAACATTAAGTTATGTACTAGATGCATAATTAATGTATTACACTTATGAATAGGTATGTATTCCATTTCTTTTACATACAGTTCCACTTCACATCTCATATTTCTCAATTCTGATTTTTTGCTTGTGTTTTTTGTTTGTTATTGTTTTTGTTGCTGATATTGATGTATTGTTGTTAATATTGTTGTTTTTGATGTTCTTTCAAGTGACTGTTCCTTTACAATTTCTGTTGCCTTACTTTCTACGTTTTCATAAGACTTGCGTTTCAAGTTGTTTTCCATTTTGTTCAACAATGTATTTTTATATGTTTAGATAAAAAGATTTCTACATGTATATACATATATATACATATACGATATACATATATAT
>JBANCZ010000349.1:0-40123 GCA_037040025.1 Sphaerogastrella javana
AGTTAATAGACCCTTTTGTGTTTTTTAAACACAGGGTCTAAAAAAAAAAAAAAAAAAACAGGAGAGATTGAGAGAAAGTTGGAGAGAGGGGTAAAAAAAAAAATGAAAACTGAATGTGACTTGAATGTTTTTCTTTCGCACACACAGTGGAGGTATGCACAGCAGCGCAGAATGCTGAAATACGAGCAGAGCTTGGCGGTATCATCGAGCGGCACAATGCGATTATCGATTTGTGTAGTGACCTAACGAGGCAGTTTACCGTTATCGTTTTAATGCATTTCCTGTCGGCAGCTTTCGTACTCTGCTCGACCATTTTGGACATCATGTTGGTAAGCCGGCAGCGTCGATTAAAAGTTTTTCGCTGTTTTCCCACTGTACTTTCTCTCTCTCTCGCACAAATTCTGTGTCTCCTTGTCTCTCTGTATCTCTGTCCCTCTGTTTATCTGTCCTCTATCTCTCTGCTCCTCTGTCTCTCTGTGTGCGTCATGTTCGCTTTCGGTTTGCTTTGCTTTCGGTTTTGGTTTTGGTTTGTGTTTGTTTGCTCTTCGGTGGCAATTTATAAGCGCATGAATTGTTACTGTGCCAAAAAGTTTTTAATGCGCCTTTCACACGTTTTCCGGTTCTGAATCTGCGGCTCTTACTGCCATCAAGTATGAGTCTATCTGTCTATGTGTTTTTCCTTTTTTTTCGGTTGCCCCTAAAAGCCGCTGCCTACGGCCATTTGCCACATTTTGTGGGCATTCCTTTTGGCATATCCGCACTCAAAACTGTACAGTCTTGGCCATATATAGTATACTATAACTACTAAAGGCCTCAAAGAGTTGCACATCACAATAATATTCTATTTATAATGTCAAAATATAACTTGAATTGCACTGGCTAAACGGTTTCAAGGCGAATGGAATATATACTTACACTCAAAGTATGTATTATGGCAAGTTTATGGCATAATTGCAAGCTGATAAATATGACAGAACTATGCCAACACGTTTGCAATTAGACATTAAGAAGAATTATACTATATAAAGCATAGTTTAGTCAAGCAATTTTATTGCAATTAATGATAGCTCTTGTCTTACTTTCTTTTTCTCTGTCTCTGGCTAACAACACTCGACGATGCGACGGCTCAACTCGACTCACAACGCGAATTGGTAGAACACCTCCTCGCTGAGCGGCTTAACCTACATCTGTTATAGCGTGGCCGCGATGACGCAGCTCTTTCTCTATTGCTATGGCGGAAATCATGTTAGCGAAAGTGTTAGTAGTAGTTCTAACTCCTTACTCTTCATTTTTCTATTTTGTGTGATTTCTATTTCAGTTTTCAGTTTTTTACTTTATTCTTATTATCGTTTATTTTTTGGGTGTTGTACTTCCATTTTGTAATTTCAATTTTGTGCCAAACATTAAACAGACCTAATGCTCGGAAAACATAAAAAATTATATGCCAAACACACAAATTGCACTTGTGATAAAATTTTAATTACACAACAAAGTGTTGCCGCTTTCTCTCTCACTTTCTCTCTCTCTCTCTGTCTCTCTCTGGAACTTAGAGCGCTGCTGTGGCTGACATCCTCTACGACATTGAGTGGTACAAATGCGATGCGAGGACTAGAAAAATGATTTTAATGATATTGCGACGCTCGCAACGGGCAAAAACAATTGCGGTGCCGTTCTTTACGCCCTCATTGCCGGCCTTCAGCTCGGTATGGCTCGATTATGAAAATAAATGTTTATGTTTTACACTCAAGTCGCCTTTATGCCTGTTCTCTCATCATTTCTCTGTTTTTTTTTTTGTTTCATTGTCTGTATTTCGTTTTATGTTATCATTTGCAGATACTCAGCACAACCGGCTCATATATCACGCTGCTGAAGACGTTCCTCTAAGCCTACGCTGCGTATGATTGATATCTGCAGCAAGAGAATTTCCTTTGCCCTTTTGATGCTGTAATTGTTATTGAATGTAATTAAATGTTCAAAATACAATTTGTTTTAATGCCTTATTCAATGATTAATTAATAATAATAATAATATAAATTATTAATAATTAATAGAAATTTATAAAGAAAAAATCAACAGGTTAACTAAATTCAAGTTGAGTTTGATTTGTGCTTACTCTTCTTTCATTGTGTTGTGTTTTCGTTTTGTTTTACTTTTCGTTTCTTGTTTTTGTGCTGTAATTATTTAATTTTTATGTAACGAGCTGCAACAGCTGTCTGTGACTGCTGCTACCCCTAACTAATGAAAAACACTCGCGGCTATGGCCATATTAATTGGGTCAACATCAGCGTCAGTTGCAGAGCTGAGCGTGTTTTTATAGCGTCACGTTGTTGTTTTTCCACTGACGTTGGAAAATATCAATTATAATTACTAACATTGAAGTTGGCCAAAGCCAAAGATAAAGACAAACCCTGCACATGATCAAAACATTCATTGAAATTAGCCAGACAAAAATCAAACAATAAATGTCTCAAGAATCAAAGTTGTCAAAGTTTAGGAATTTTAAGATTTCACAGTATTAAAAAAAATTTATAAAGCAAAGCTTTAAGATTGCAACTTATATAACAAAACTAAAATAAATACATATCATTTTGATTTGTTTTCCACATGAATCAATAATTATTCTTTAAATGTCAAGGAAAAATGCATTCAATTTGTTTTGTATTTGTAATTTAATTTATTATTGAAAGAATTATTTTGTTGTTGTCATCACATACATTATATATATATTCGTATATATATATATAATCTAAAATCTGCTTACACGCTTACGAATAGTAAATTCTTCTCTACAATTATGTATGTATTTATATATATATACGTGGAGATATTTTTTGTTTTGTTTTTTTTTTGCACATATTTGTGTTTAGTTAATACGAGTATATTACAAATTTTGTTTTTTTTTTCCGTTTTTTGTATCTCTTTATTTGTGTTTTCTTGTGTATCTGCGCAAACTTATGTGACAAACTGTTTGGCTGTCATAAAATGCGGAAGTAAGACGACAATATGAAATGTTTATAAAACTTTATGAGTTTTTTGCGCTCCGGTGCATGTATGTTGAGTGTTTGGGCTTTTGTTTTACTGTAAAGTGGGCACAATAATGAAATGAAATACATATGGAGCAGCCACAGGCTTGCGGTATTTACAAGGAGACAACAACGACGACGACGACTACACTACGACAGCCGCAGCCACAGAGAGACATTTCAGTTGCCTCGTCGCGTTCATTCCATATCCGTCTCCATCTCCAATCTCCATCTCCTTCTCCATCTCCATGTACATCTTTTGCGTTTATTTGTAGCAGTTTTTGCATTTTTTATAAGCCTTGGCTAACTCTAGCGCGGTTTCTTTCGCTCTTCGCTTTCGCTTTCACTTTCACTTTCACTCATTCGCCATTTTACACAATGAAATGTAAATATTAAAAGGAAAAAAGGAACAAGCCGCACTGCATATGCCTGAAAGGGAAAACAAAGCAGGCAATGTTAATGGTTGCTTGTTTGTCCTTTCCTTTAGCAATTTCTAAGTACATTTCAAGCAGCTGTGAAAGGCTGAAAGAAAAAAACGACGAAGCGAGATAGAAAGAGAGACAGAGAGAATACTCCGAAACTGCTCATAACTTAGTTCCTCCTCAAACGCCTGCAGCAATGTTAATGATGATAATGCTGTTGCCGCCATTGCTGCTGCCACCATTGCTGTTGCTGTTGTTGCTGCTGTTGCTGCTGTTGCTGCTGTTGAGTGCGTCAGTTCCTGCTTTAGCCACAGCATCGACTTCAGTTTCAGCTGCTTGCGTTGCGTCTGACAGCTAATACTTGGCCCATTGTAGTATAGCCAGCACTGAGCCGAACATTAGGCTGACACGCTGCTGCTGCGAATTCTGGCCGAACAAAGACAGCGTAGCGCTCTTCTGCATCGCCGCGGGATTCTCGTCTGAAAGTAGCAGCAGTAGAGAAAGCATAAGAAAAATGATGAGCATATGTGTGAGCTGTATATGTGATACCACCCCCACAATTTCCTATTCGTTTTCATATTTAGTTTTCAAACTGTGTGGCATAGACAACATTCAAATTAGCCAACCGCAGCAGCAGTAGCAGCAGCATTCCCGCCCTCAATTTTGCCATTCGTTAGCTGAGTCGAAACAAACAACATAATTTAATTGTGAGATTGTTTTGTTTGTGTCCCAGTTGCCCCCAAAAACGCTCACATAGTCACGCAGCCTGACCGTGGCGTGGCTAGATAAATGACATATGTGCCGGCTGGCTTTCAACTAAGACAACCCCGCGTATACGTTATATTTTGTGGTGTCTCAAACGCATCATTTGTTAGTGAAGGTTTCTTCATTTTTTTGTTGGACTCAAACTTTGCGACTTAAAAGCTAAAGACAGCGGGTTGTGAATGGCAGAGAGTGGAACAGTTTTTTTTTAGCTGACACTTGCACAATAACTTGATAATAGTTGAAAGTATTTTGAAAATATATTTTAACAATTAATCAAGGCTCAAAGCTTGCCTTTAAGGGCTATTAATAACGTTTGCTTTCAACTTCAATGAGAGCGAATACTTGATTATATTTATTTTGTATTTTCTGCAAATATACCATAATATCAATCTTTCTCACTCAAAAAAAAAAAGTGAACCAAATGGAAACACGCGCCTTTTCCCCTAGGAATATTTTTCAAGAAATTTCTGTCAAGTGCAAAGAGTGTACAATCTTCGTATTTTTTATATATATTTTTTGTTGTTTTATATGTACGTATAATTTTTGTTTAACAATTCGTTTTTGTTGTTCGTCTTCGTTAAATTTTTATTGCTTGTGATTTATTATCTGTATTTATGCATAGGCATTTGGCAGTGTCATACTCATTTCTATGTTGAACTTGGCTCCTCCTGCTGCTCCTGCTCTTGCTGTCTTACTCTGCGGGTTGTACTTTGTGTGCCACATGTGGCATGTTGAGGGATACGAGCATGATTAACTGCCTTTTGTAAGTTACTTTTGACATTTTATCATATTTATTATATGCCGCTGCTCTCTCGTATGGACGTCACTGATTGAGTTGAGCTCCCACTCGTATGACTCTTTAAAATGCAAATGCTCCAAAAATTACAAACGCTACAACTATTTAATTTAAGTTTATTGCTCGCCATTTCCCCATTTAACACTTGACATGACATAAAAACTTAACGCTCTTCAATTTGTTTCAACTGCCGCCCATAAAAATGACGAAGACCAAGACCAACATCATGGAAAAAAAGGACGACCCTGACGCCGCCGCCGTTGAAATTTACGATGACCAACGCCTATTTAGTATGTAAGTAGTTCGTCCAGATTAAAATGTCTTAATTCTTTTAAATTTATGCCCCGAATATGCAAAGTCAAGTGAACAATAAACGCCAACTGAATTTGTCTATTACAGGCACTTGAGCAAATAGAACGAACCTCGAGTCAACAGCAGCAGATGTTGCTTATAGCATATTGTTTTGTCAATGACTATGAGAATATGACCCAAGGGATAGGAAATATTATTAGCCGTTTTACAGCTGTAAAACTAGCTGAGAAATTCATTTCGATGGCTTACAAAATACATGAATAATTTTAACATATTTGGATACTTGAATATAAAAACTTATTAAGGTTCTCGTCTTTCTAAGAAATGGATTAAGGTTGGATAGTTTCTGTTAGTTACAACAACATAATCTCCGTCGATTAACAAAAACTTATACAAATTGTATGACATCTTATAGAAAAAATACGATTAAATTATAGTTTAACCTTTATCTATTATTTACATTATTTGATAGAGGGGCAAAAAATTGAATAATTCCGATTACATTTGCAATTCTGACAACATCAATCAATTATTGAGTGTACTCAAACTTAGCAGTGGTTAAATCTGCGCGCCTGTCACACTAAAGAGTGAAGAGTTCAGACCAAAGAGTGAAGACCGAAGGAGAGTGGAGAAGGATGAACTCACCATTAATCACATGAACCATGACACTGGCGCTGCTAGCTGTCGTTGGCTGACATGTGTAATTGCCGGTGTCCGTCGTCTGTGCGTTTGCGATGCGCAGCCTGTAAGAGATAGCACACATATATAAATTCAGATTCGCATACACATATAATATATTATAATATTATTATAATATATGCAGCCTGCCTGGATTTGAGCGTATCGCCCAGTTGCGATTCCATTGCAATGCGTGTGGCGAAATCCCTTTGCAGCTCAGTGTTCAGCAGGTCATTTGCCGCCTGTTCCAGCTGAGCTGCACTCCGCTCCGGCGAACGATGCGTCTGCATGGGTTTAATAGTATCCGACTCCGGTTCACCATCATCAGCATCGAATGGTGTGATCATGTGCTCGCCTCGATACCAATAGATGGGTCCAATATCCTTCACCGACGGCTGTTTGACAATGCAGTTGAGTATGATGGCGCTGCCAGCCTTGAAGTGCAGATCGTGTGGTCCGCTGATGATGGCCTTGGCATCGGGTGAGATTTCTGCAAAAATTCACAAAAAAAAAATGATTAACAAATTTAATTAAAATGTAATTTATTAAAATTAAATAAATAAATCTTACATAAATATTAAATTCGAATAGAATTCATTTATATCATGTTCGTCCAGTTGAATCTAGCAATTGCAATTCGCTTGTTAACCATTTTGTGAAATTGCATGCCGAATTTGAAAGTTTTAATCATAAAACTTTATAGCATAAGTTTTAAATTCCACTAAATTGAATCCGGCAATAATAATATATAAAAGCGAAGAGTGTGAATATATACGAATATGCGCATAAAGTGTAGACATTTCACATATGCATATGTCTGTGACTCTGTCGCGCCATTCGACACACATAAACACACACACACACACAAATGCTCAATCTTATGTGTGTGTGTGTGCAAAACTGGGTTAATAATAATATTTATTATGCATCGGACTCTGCAAATAATAATAATTAAAAAATATAACCGAAAAATGAGCCCGCACAAAAGATACAAATTCAGCAGTAGCAGCAGCAGCAGGATTGCATGCACAACTATCAAATACCCTCGCTCTAATACAAGTTATAACACTAGAGTACAGGGTATCAAATCGTTGAAATTGCCAGCAATTCTTTTCCAGCAGCAACGCGTAGTAAAATAAAAAATTTACCCGCCACAGACGTATGATGGGGATTACATGGTTCGTAATTGGCATGGGCAGGGAAGTATGCGCGGAAACACTCACACTCACACACACTCACACTTACAGTCACACTCATAGTCACTCACACACTCTCACGTACAGTGTGTCCTCGTATGTGCGTATGTCGGACAGGATATTGCCGCCAGGTTGTCTAGCTGTCTCACTCTCTGGACTGTGCTTCATTCATTTTTTTGTTCATACTCTTCACTTCCTGTATGTTTGTTTGTTTATTTGGTTCGTATTGTGGCATATGCTGAGCATGTGCATGACTCCCTACATCTCTCCATTCCTCTCCTTATCCCTGGCTCTCCTTTTTTCTCTCTCTCTCTCTCTCTCTCTCTTCACCCTTGCTTCTCGGTTTCTCTTACTCCTTTAGCTTCTGTTTTCGAGTATCCTCTGGCGCCATTAAGTGCGTGTGTGTATTTTTCCTCTTCTTAGCCATGCATGTCTGTGCATGTCTGTGCAAGCACGGGTGTGTGTGTGTGTAAGAGTATATATTTGTGCAATGTCACTGTGTTAAAGGCAATTAACACCGCGGACTGGCACATTCGTTGAGCGCATAAAAGTATGAAACAAAAAATTTGCTCATTTTTTTGTTCTGTCTCAAAATGCTTGCATTACTTAAATGCCACGAATTATGTATACTCTACTGTTAAAATATAACAAAAAATATGCATAGATTAACATTTAAGGAAGCTTGTAACTATTCATTAATTATTTAATATAAAAACATAAATTCAAGTGCATACAAATTTGATAAAAATACAAAAAAAAATTTATAAAAAATAGTTGAAGATTGTAATTCAATTGCTTAAACAGATCAATTAAAATCGACTATAAACATTTATATAAATTATTGAAAAGCTCGCATTAAAGTGCGCATTATTCAGCTTAATGTTTAAATCACTTTTATAATCATAGATAAATTTTCTATATTATATTTATATATACCATATATATATTACAACATATTATTTATTTTGCAAATATACTATATATTATTTATCTATATATATTAGATAAATAATAATAATAAATAATAATCTATTATTGTTTTTGTCACATAAATTGCGGTTTTTTTTAATACCTTTGGCTGTGTTTTACTTAAATTCGTATGATCTTGCATAACGTTAATTAAATTTAAATATTAAAAGATTAAAGCATTCAATGTGCCGCTGTTTATACTGTAAATTATCGCTATGAGCATAAGTAGATGATATTTCTTATACGTCAAGAGACAAATGTATTTATAGTGAGCTGCCGCCCTCACACGCCCCCGCCCCCTCCCTTTCAAGCTGAATTTATATGAAGCATAAATCTTATGAAAAAGAATTGGCGGTCGCACGCATAAATTTGCATAATGACATTAATTAAATGCAACCCAGCAGAGGCAGCAGCAACAAGGAGAGAATAAAAATGAGCGGCAAAATAGTTGAATCGCGTTGGAGAAGGATTCTTTGGCCAAAAGCCAGTGTCAATGGCTGTGCCATGTCACTCATACGACGCGTATGCCAGCACGATAATATCATTAAGTTCGTCCAGTAGAAGCAGTCGATGCTCTTGACTCTTCGCTGCATTGAAGGTACTTTCGCAATTGTTTCATTAACGTAAATTAAAATGCATACGACGGCAAAAGAAAATGTAATCGGAAATTCATTTGTGTGTGCCTGCGGAAGTCGTCTCATATGGGGAAACGCAGAGCGAGAGAGAGAAAGAGAGAGAGAGAGTACAGCAGCCGCACCAGTGCATAATCGAAAACTTAAAAAGGGTTTGCAAACTGATTTGCATAAGTGACTGAAAACAGCTGGCGAAAAGCAACCAAGGGAGGGAACCGAGGAGCGAGGAATGGGGAACGGGGAGGCAACATCAACGTCAACATCAACGTCATCATCGACTTTATTTTTGGGTTCACCTAGAGCAGCTTTTGCGTGCTGTTGCCTAATTGAAAATTGCTTGAAAATCTTGTTAAATTAATATAAACATATAAAAGGATTTGAACAGCGCTTTTAGTTAGTATAAATAAATAACTTAACTACCTTATTATTAGTACAACAAAAGTTTATAATCGTATGAAAACTTCTACAACAAAAATAGACATTTTCAACTGCGATTAAATATATAGTATTTTAGTATATAGTCATTTCATATATATTAAATTTGACTAGATATTCGAACGTATGACTAAGCTAAGAGATTAATTTTTAACTTAACTTATTAACTTACTAACTGCTTATTTCCCATAACAAAGCTAACTAACTTTGTGTACCCTGATTAATTATGCTTAGTTAGGTGAAGACCAACAAAACGGAGCGAAGCTACACATATTCAGCTAAAACAGTTTACAGTGGCTGCTAATTAGATGCACACCATTATTCAGATCCCATTAAATCCTTCTTCACTACATTTCCAATCAGGCAGCGACAAGCAGAAATTCCCGCGGGTTCACAAGCTAATTATGTCCCCTTTGGCTTTGGCAGTGAGAAACTTCTCCAACAACATATATTAGGTGCCAAATCTCATCTGAAGTCTATATATATACATATATGACCCTGTCGTATGAAGAGCGTTGAAAAAGCACCCAAGCTGAAAGGTAAAGGTCTCCTGTTGCCTCAGCGCATTGGTGGCATTGTTGGCATTGGGGGGAACAGGAGGATGGTGTAGTATTTCGAGCGATGCCATGGGGCGTGCGGTTTTATTTATTTATGACGCAAAAATGGGAAATTAAAAATGAATGCCCGCAGTCATTTTTCGGGGGCCAAAAATACGCATAGCTCAGTGCGAGTGTAAACAAATGAAATAATCATAACTGTTAGGCTGTTGGCATGCTCTGGCAAAATGTATTACAATTTGTATTACAATATTTTAACAAGCAATTTGAACGAGCATCAACGACTGGCTTGTTTCAACTTAAATCAACATAAATATTTCACATTTTACGCATTTATCGCATTTTTAATTATGTTTATGCATTCGCTTTGGCATTATTCCCCCAGACTCTTACCAATGATATTCAGTTGAAAAGCCATGGACATTTTGGGCTCAGTATTCACCTGGCATTCGTAAATGCCGCTATCCTTGGCCTGGGGCGATTTCACGTGGAGCGTCCACTCGCGGGCATCCTTTGATTCGGTTACCTGCAGAACGTCGATTGAATACATTCAGTTAGTTCCACCAATTGTAACTACACAATTTCACAGATATTTAGAAATTTAAATTAGCCAATTTAAATACAGTAGATGCTCACAAAATTCGCATCAAAAATGTTTACGTAAAGTGGGGAACTATAAAATATTCAAAGCAAATCACATCAATCAATATTAAATCTTAAAGTCAATCCCTCCTTTTTTTAGAATTTATAAAATATTCAAAACAAATCACAACAATCAATATTCCAGCTTAAAGAATATTGATCTTTATTGTAAGCAATTATAAAGTATTCAAGGTTAAATCACATCAATCAATATTAAACTTTAAAGTCAATCGATCGTTTTTGTAAACAATTATAAAGTATTCAAACTAAAATCGCATCAATCAATATAAAACCTTATAGTCAATCGATCGTTTTTGTAAGAAACTATAAAATATTGAAAGGAAATCGTGTCAATCAATATTAAAGCTTGAAGTCAATTGATCGTTTTCGTAAGTATTTATAAAATATTAAAAGAAAATCATATAAAAAAAATATCAATCTAAAAGAAATTCGTTCGCTTAAAGTTTCTCATCAACGAGTGTCTACTGTATGTACTAATTGGCTAATAACACAATTAGTTTAACCACAGCTGATTAAATATATGTTTTACTGTTGTGGTCACATGCCTGAAAACGCTTATCGGAGGTGTAGGTGGCGGTGCCGACAGTCAGTATATGCAGATCACGTTTACGTATCCAGGATACCTGATAGGGAAATCGAGAAGATGAGAAAGGGTAAATGTTAAAATGTATTTACAGCATGATACGAATGAATCGAATGGTACGAATTCGATTAACGTAACGAAACGAAACGAAATGTATCACAGCAGATAAATGGTTGACTGACTGGTATATTTACCGATTTATCATAGAGACTATCCACACGGCATTTAATTATGGCTTCCGTGTGGCCAGTGCGTCCCGTGATGTTGCGCGGCATGCCAAAGTCAAAAATTGGCAAAGACTGCGCCAGTTCAGTTTCCGTTGCTGGCGGTGCCACCGCAAACCCATCCGATGTCGTATAGGGTGGAAATGAATCAAGCGCGTTGCCCAGGAAGGCTAAACTCTTGAAAGTGTGATTCGTGGCTTCCGCTTGCGGTGGCACTGTGGCCACAGACGTTGACAATGCTGGCACGTCATCAGCCCTCAAGTCTCCCGTTTGCCACTCTGAAAAGTTCTCACTGTTCTTCGTGTTGGTGTTGGTATTCGTGATGTTGCTGCTGCCACTGATATAGTTGCTGTTGTTGTCGTTGTTGTTGTTGTTGTTGTTGTGGTGCTCTGCTGCTGCTGCGAAAAGACCTGCAATAAGTAAAAGGAAAAAGAGAGTGAGCTCGTGTTTATCCACCTCATCTTTCATCATTCCAATGGCATGCCGCAGTTTTTCCTCTTCAAATGAATTTATAACTGTGTCGGTCTGTTCTACTCTACTCTCTTCCACTTCACTTTGCTCTATCTGTTCTACTCTACTCTACTTCGCTTTGCTATGCTCTGGCTCTGGCTCTAGCTCTGGCTTTAGTCTGCTTTGGTTTGGTTGGCTCTGGTTTGTTTGCCGCTTTCGGCTGGCTTTTTGCTCTGGCATTCATCTTGTTGGCCTTTTTGATGATTTGCTTTTGCTGGCTAAATTTGTGTTCGTGGCGTAGGCCATCATCAGCGTTCACAATATTAAACGTTGAATAAATTTCCCTTGGAGGAAAAATGCAATTACAGAGCAATAAGATTTTATATACACACAACTATTTTGCATATTAAATATATGTGTTTTATTGCAGCTTTTCCCTCTGTCTATGGCTTAAAAGCAGTTTTAAATTTTATAGTTACAACATTTTTATACATTTTCTGCCTTATTCAACATTTGATCAATTTAATAGCTTAATCAACCTTTTCCCCATTATAAAAAAAATTAAATTAAAACCTGTTTCTCCTTTGGAATGTCACTGAGTTTTCGGATTGACATCTTCAATATGTGGCATACTTAATTTGGTATAGAATTAAAATGTGTACGCTTTTCTGATTGTGCAACAGTGGGCGTACATAGTATATGTTCCCCATATGTAGAAGTAGAAGTAGTCTAACCATTTTCCTTTTTTTTATTTTTCGTTGGTGGTTGGCATGGAAATAAGAGGGTGATTCGCTGTGCTGCAGCCAGAGGCGCTAAAACTGTTCGCTATTGTATAAGAATTTTGTGCCATGTTTGCTCTAAGTCGACAATACCAGGATCAGGCAATGCCAACACAACAACAACATCGCACTCGTTCTGTTCTGGAATAGCGGGTCGCTGTGGCACTGCCATTGGTTTGTAGTTGAAGCTGTGGTTGCAGCAGTGGCAATGGCAACGGGAGCAGCGGCAATGCCACTTCACGCGCTCAACAGCTTCCGGCAGAGGACAAATATAAGCAGAACATGCACAGTTGGTAAACGTGTATTTGTTCGAGTTGTTCTCGTTGTTCTCGTTGTTCTTCTCGTTCTCGTTGTTGTTGTTCTCGTTGTTGTTGTTCTCGTTGTGTGTGGATTGTGCTTGCAGTGCTGCTCATGTGCATTCGTGGAGGCACTTAAAATGACAAAAATAACTACAAAAAATACCCAAAAAAAATAAAGGACTAGACTACGAACTTATTTCACAAAGTTCATATATAAAGCTACTTAGTATATATACATTAAGACTTTAATATTTCATCGCTTGCAAAATATTAATTACAGTAATAAAGTTCTTCTTATACAACATCTAAATCTAGAACGATTCAATATTTATATTCAACTCTTTTCATTTTCTATTGGATAAACATCACACATGTTGAAGTTAAAAACTCTATTGCAAACAATAAGAAAAAATGAGAAAATTGATACATTGTATGACCATTACATACCCTATATAGAACAGCATGAGTGCGATGGGAATTTAATTTTATTTAAAATCTACAAAATTATAATGTAATACTAAACTTAGCTTTCTTTTTATGTTGGCATAATATATATTGAAAATATATATTTAAACAGAATGTGTGCCATAAGGATAATAAAATATGATACCCCATATTGAATGGTTGCTGGGTATGTGGAGCATAAAAAACAAGGAAGATAAATTGAAATAGCAGACAATTGAAAACTAGCCAGGGGATTTGTCTAGATTTTGCAAAATATCGTATAAATTGTTTGCTTATCTATGTTCTCTTGCTTTTTTTTCATTCATATTTTCGATGGGAATTTTTATGTGGCATGGCGACAAACTGCAAATATGTTTTTCAAATGAAATATGCCAACAGACGTGACAATTTAATGGCAATGAAATGCCTCTTATAGAGGTTAAACAATTGTTTGTACTGTGTACAAATACAAGTACACATATAAGTATATGTATAATATAAGTGTGTTTGTGTCTGTGTGTGTGTGTCTGTGTGTGTGTGTCTGTGTCTGTGTGTGTGTGTGTGTGTGTGTGTGTAGAGTATGCTTATTTGATTGTGTTTTGCTTTTCAAATGCTCGGCACGATTTCATAAATGTTTGCACTTGCCAGTAGGGAATGCGACAAACCAAGGCAAATGTCAATAAACATTCGTCTGACATTATTTGCCAATAACAAAATGTAAAAAATATATATATGGTCTATAGAAAAACAGAAATCTGGCCAAAACGAAAGCTGTTGCATACTTTAGTGCTTATCTAGGCCACAATTGGTAAACATGCATGTCAGATTGTAATGAAATTATTGCCATCAAATTAAGTGTGACAAGTTCAATGAACTACGCTTTTAACTCGCTTTTTCTCGCTTTCCCCTTGCCCGTAAATCCGATTATGTTTGTCATGCAAATATATGCGAATATAGGTACGGGCATTAACAATATAGTATATATTATATATAGAAGAAAACACCAGACGCATTACAATGAGCTGTAGTGACACTGGGAATACCTACGTTTTCTGGCTTTTGTCTTAGTCATAACAATAAACGTGCGAAAAGCACAAGAAGAGAAAGAATAATAAGCAGAAGAAGGGGAAGAAGCAGAAGAAGCTGCAGTCGACAGTACTCTACGAACAAATAGAATTAAGTAGAATTAAGTCTATATATCAGTTTAAATACATAATCAAATTGCCTGAATTACAGGGGATTTGTTAAGAATTTGGATTTAGATTCTTATGTTTTCATTGCATGGTTACAGGGTATATAAAGACGCAAAAATAACAGGTGTTAGGCTGTAATAATAACACAAAACTCTCCTCTACATATGCGTTAAATGCTGCGTATATCTAGCTGCTCCTACGTACACTTTGCATAGACGTAACTATTTTTATATGTCTATAATTTGACGTCGTTTTCATAGAAGCAGCAAGAACACAAACAGAGAAAAGGACAGAAATATACAGTGAGTGCGTGGAAGAGATAGAAAGAGGAGAAAAGGAGAAAAGTAGACAACTGTGAGCTCCCCATGAAGGGCATGGAAATTTCATTTTCAACATTCAGTCGTCAACCCCAGCGAGTTAGCATCACGCGCCAGCCAAGCGGGTTAGGGATTTGTTTTCCATTTCACTTTTATTTTCTGGGAATGTTTCATATATTTATTTTCAGTTATTGTCTGTCTGTCTGTTCGTCTGTCTCTCTCTGGCTGTGTGTCTGTCTGTGTTTGTTTAGTACAGTATATGGATTGTGTGTGAAATGGAGCGCAAAAACTCGCACAAAATGTTGACGTAAATTAAATTCAATTTGACATTTCTTTTAACTCAATTTATGTGTGAAGTGAAAGTGGATTTGACCAACAGTAAATGCTACCACCATTCGATGTGGTGCGGCTTCTATCAAAGTTATAAATGAATTTATTGCTTAGCTTTCTTACGTGTATACATACAAACATCTATATATACATACATACATTTATATATATATATATGTACGTATGTGCTTAGCTCAAAATTAATAGCATTTCTGCCATAGACAGACTTGATTATATTAATGATATACCTACGCGACCAAAATAGAATACCCTAGCAATGAGATATAAAACTTGAATTTGGCTCCAAGTTGCCTTTCATTCGAAATGTGTGAATGCTATACAGCAACAAAGAGTTAGAGTTCATTTAAAGGGAGACATTTAATTTAGAAATTTAGTTCCTTAAAACGAAATTTGTGAAATTTAATACATGTTCCATATGTTTGCACATAGATTAGAGTAAGCTTAGTTCATATTCTAACAATAATATTCGAATAATTAATTGCATCTATTCAAAATTGCTTCTTGAGTTTTCCACGTGCCGCATATCTTAGCATAATTTAGTTCAAATTTTTGACATGCTCAAAGGAGATGTCTAAATTGTTGAATTGCTCAATTTGATATTTAGTTGAACAAGTTGGAAGTTTTGTTTTAGTGGGTGCTGATATTTGAAAAGCAATTAACACAATTTCCCAAAATACTTGTGCACACATTCTATACACATTCGCCTCGTGCCCAAACAAAATGCCAAGTATAAAGACTTATAATTGGATGATACGAAGCAAATAAGTGCTCATGCACAAATACACACAGAGAGATAGATACGATGAGACAGAGAAAGAGAGATTGGGAGAGAGAGAGAGAGACAGAAGGGGAGTGTAAATGAAGTACTCGAAAGAGACAAGAGGCCACAAAACAATTGTGGGTAAAGAGACAATCGGCAGCTGGCAAAATTTTATATAATCAATTTTGGAACTGAACCGAAGCATTGTTCAATTCATACAATTCGTAGCCAGGAGGCTAACAATTCAGTCTCAGAGCCAAGGCAAACAGCCAGGCAGTCAGGCAGGGATCAGGGCTGTGCTGCAGCTGCTGATGGATGTCCCTGGAGCAATACATCAAACCAAATTAGCAGTTTGTGTTTTGTATGCCAGCCAAAAGCCAGAACACGCATTTTCCCTGTGTGCCACGAACACAAAAGATAAAGAGAAAGAGGGAGATAGAGAGAGAGAAATTGAAGTCTAACTGAATGACTGAATGAATGACTCGGTGACTGACTGACTGATTGACTGACTGATTGACGGATTGACTAACATACGCAAAAGGTATGATTATTCTCAGGTGCGTTGGACAGTCAAAATTGCCAGCCAGGGTATATTGTTTGCAAAGAGAGAAAGAAAGACTAGAAGAGATAGAAAGAGACAGATAGAGAGATTGAGGGTATGATAATGCGTATGTGTGGGTGAAATGGAGACATTAGCCTGCGTTTCGGCATGTGGAATGCTTTAAATGCGTTTGATGTGCAGAGTGCGTCTAATGTCTGTAAAATTTCCATAAAACATGCAATAAAAGTGCAAAGCATTGGGTAACAAGCCAACAAAGGCAACGTTGCCTGAAAGTAGCACCTAAAGATGGCAAATGGAACAACAACATTCCAACAACAACAACAACGAGGACGACGTATAATGGAAAATGTACAAGGGTCGCATAAAAGCATAACAAGCGAACGTGTTGCCAATGGTAGTAGTAGCAGTAGTAGTAGTAGGAGCATGGCTAAAAGTCGAAGCTGTAAATGAGGCCAGTAACAGGCATCCGGACAAGGAGCAAGCAACCGGCATAGGGTACACGGTACACTTGGAATACTCGCTACTCGGTAGTGGGTACTCGGTACTCGACAATGTCGAAAGCCAACAAGGCGCGTCTAAGTGAGAAGTGTATGGCAATATCTAAGAATACAGCTACGACTGGAACACTGAATGCCATCAGCGCAACACAATGTAATGCTTCAATTTCAGATGCACATTGTCACACACACACACATACACACCTGTATCTATCCACACACACACACACACACACATAGAACTAGAACATCTACTAGCTAGCGCCAAAGGAAGAGATGATTCCTATTTTCAATGCACATATCTCCAAGAGAAACCTTACCAAAATACAACTTGTCAGTTGTAGGAGAATCTCCCCCGTCCCCACCAAAAAAAGGGAAAAGAGAGAAAGAAAATGCATTTGCTAGAAATACAAACGAATAGGGGAAACTGCAATGTTGTGTGTTATGCCACGCATTTTCCTTCATTTCTCTTCTCATCTGAGACTCAGTATATGTGTATTGTCGTAGACTCTTCATGCGCTTATTTGGCACATACTCTCTCTATCTCTCTCACTTTCTCTCTCTCTCTCTCTCTCTCTGTGTCTCTTTTTCTCTCTGTCGCTCTTTCACTGTCTCTTGCCAGCTGCAGAATTTTCATTCACCATTAGACTTAGACGAAGCTAGGACTAAGTATATGGGCGTCATATCATCATCAAATACTTCAAGCAACTCTCTCTCTCTGTCTCTCTCTGTTGGTATCTCCCTTACTATCTATATCTCCCTCTCTCTTGCACTTAGATGTATGGCTAAAATGCAACAATTGCTACAAATTGCTTAAGCTGTTTGTATCACATGACAGCTACTTGATTTCCCTCTCTTTCTCTCTTGATTTCTCAGCTCATGCATTTGTAACTGCACTGCAAATTGCTTGTAATTTGCAATGTGCGCACAGCTTTACAGCTTCAGTTTACTTTTGCAGTTAAATAATTGAATATTATGCCAAATGCCAAGTGTACAGCAAATTACGATTGCAGCAAAGATAAAGTAATTAGAAGCGAGTGAGAGAGAGAGAGAGAGAGAGAGAGAGAGAGAGAGAGAGAGAGAGACAGTCTAACATACAGACAGACAGAGAGAATGAAAGACTGTGAGAAATGTTTTGCAGTTTGCCAAATGTTAAGAAAAACTAAGTACTACACTGCATATTAATTTAAATAAGTTTGCCTTTTTTTTATTGTACTGCAACAATTAAATTCCCCTCTCACAGAATGCGTGCAACTGATCACACAGCCAAGACACAAACCTGTTGTTCACATTCGAATTCCCCAAAATACGCACATGCTGACAATGAGATGAGAACAGCTCAGAAACAGCTTTAAATGGCGTAGTGGGAACAGTTCAAATAATTAGAAGCTAGTGGGAAAGCACGATAGACAGGGAGAAATATTATGCAGTTTGCCAAATGTTAAGAAAATGAAGTATTATAATGCAGTACGTTTAAAGTTTAAGTTTTGCTGTAAAGTATATTAAATTCACATTCGTCCAATTGATCCCACAGCCAAGTCACAAACCGTTGTTCGAATTAGAATTCCCAAGAAACACACACAGCTTTAAGTGGCGTCGTGGGAACAGTTGAAAGTGTTGAAGTTTACGTTGAGGAACAGCTGTAGGATTCATTTAAAATAAAAACGTTGCTACTAGTATAGTAGTACATTATTAGATCAATTGTCTAACTAGTTGAACTAACAATTTAACAAGTTCTCAAGTGCTTTAAGCATCGCTGCAGTTCTTCCAGCTAGACTACTTCAAGCTGTATGCCATTGTGCATTAACTCAAATTGGAGCGTTGCCCTCTGAATTGAGTAGAAGCTCTCGAAATGCCTTAAGTGCAAAAAATAAAGGGAAATAAGGTAAATGCGGAAAATATGGAAAATACATATGTACTATGAGTAGTATATGTTGGTACACACTTTATCGTGTATGCTAATTTAAATAGTTCCGTTGTTGCTTCAACTATGGCCCATTGTAAGCAACTTTAAACACTCGCATTTGGTTTTTAATAATCCACCTGCAGCGCATCAACAACAGCAACAGCAACAGCAACAGAAGCAGCAGCAATAACAAAGAAACCAACAACGAAACAAGAAGAAGAAGAGGAGGAAAAAGAAGAAGAAATACAGCTGCACATGAAAGTTGGCTGCTTGAAGGCACACACACTCGTTAAATGCATATGTGGTTTTTGCTTTGTCACAACTTTCGTAGCACACACACACACGCACAAGCAACACTCACACACACACACACACACACACACCGCTCATACAAGCATTTACTACATGCATACGCACACTGAGAACAGCTACAACAACAGAGAGAACAACAGTGGGAACAACAGTGGGAACACTAACAAAAACAACGTCAAGGCACATGCTTGATCAAACAGCAGCAAAGGCAGCCCACTGCCACGCCCCGTCTCCAAGAGCAACACCTACGCTGCCTTAAATGAAGGCTTGCACTCTACTCTATATCATATGCACTACATACACACACACACACACACATGCATGTACGTATATGTTTCTACGAGTGTTTGTCTCTCTCTTCGCTCTTTGTCTCTCTGGCTGCGTCTCCGTTTCGCTCTCTCTCTCTCTCTTTCTGTGTCTCCATTCGCAGGCTGAGCTCAAATGTTTGGGCTTTGGCGGTCTTTAATTACAAATTAATTACAACTGCCACCTGAGAGTGAGAGAGCAAGAGCGACACCAAGAGAGAGAGAGAGAGGAAGAGCGACAGCGACCCCAAGAGAGAGAGAGAGGAAGAGCGACAGCGACAGCGAGAGAGAGAGAATGCGAGTATGTGCAAATGTCGTGGAGTATTAAACGCCGACAGTGGACTCTATATAAGTGTGTGTGTGTGTGTGCGTGTGAGTATTTGCATGAGTGTGTGTGTTCATACTATCGAGCACGAGCTTTCAAGTGTTAATTTGGCTTTGCAGACTTTATTATTACTACAATTAAATAAATCCCATGCCATGAATAATAATTACCTGAATAAGTACAACATATAGAATATATTGAACTTAGTGTTTATAAAATAAAACACTTTCGTGATCACGCGAGCGCAACCCAAACACGTCCTCTTCGTTTTGTAGAGAAACTTAAAAGAAGAGCTGGGAAAATATTATGGGACGAACGATAGTATCGATGGTTTGTAATTTTTCGAAATATCGATGGTTTACATCGATAGTTCATTGACACAGTGAAGTCATGGGCTGAAAATGTTTGGGCCCTTTCCCATTTTTTTTGCTTGTGAAATCCGTTTTATGTAAACTCGATAGTACTATCGATAGTACCGATAGTTTAAACTATTGTACTCATCACTATCGAGCGGCGCCACTATCGATAGTATCCCAGCTCTACTGCAGCGAAACTGTGAAGCAATGAGCATAGAAAAGAAACAGAGCATCAAGGCAATAGTTATCGATATGCGCTGCTGGTATTTCAATAGCCACGCAAATAATACCAGATCAATCTATCGATACTTGCCGTTTCTATTGTCCGTTGGAATCGATAGGCTAAAAAATGATTTGAATGCACAGATTTATGGGAATTGCATTTATTATTTGATGATTTATTTAATTTTAGTCTATTTAAGATTTACAATCTTTTTTCAAATCGATGCAATAGATAATAAGATTATAATTGTAAAATCAATTATTGCGTTAATTAGTCAACACTGTTTTACAATTGTTTTTGTTTTTTGTTTTAATTTTTTGTTTCGCTGTTGCACAAAAGACAAGAAGCGATAAACCACAAATGACAAAACCACATAAAAGTCCTGAATAAATTAGCATAAAATTTTCAAATATCATAATTAATAATTACGCGTAAACACAGTTAGGAAAAAATTTATTGTTTGTCGCTCGCTGTCTATGTGTGTGTGTGGGTTTGTGTTTATTTAGGAGATATTTATGCGGCGTAATAAAAATTATAAATCGATGCTGCACTGTGGCGGGGTCAGGGGTCACAGCACCATTGCAGCCACAACAAATAATGAATAGCTCTTAAATTTTCATTTAGCTGAAAAAACAAAAGGAAACTTTTCATTGCTTTCGATGCTGCCAAAGAGTGGGCGGCCAAAGGGGAAAGGCGTGGAAGCAAAATGGGAAAGAGGAATGGAGAAGCGACGACAAGCTGCCAAGGGAAGAGTGTGCAGAGAGAGAGAGAGAGAAGGAGAGACAGATGGAGAGGGAGAGAGTGAGAGAGAAGAAGAGAAGAGATTGAGGTAGGCCGTGGGCGAGCGTAACAACAAATTGGTCGACCCGTAACCGCAATGCAATCAATTGTAGTGGAACCAGAACAAACACCCACACACACTCACACATATACACACACATACACATATATATATATATATACGAATGCGATCAGAGGAGTGTGCCGCCTGTCTCCGAAAAGCACTTTATATGCCGAGGTAATGGCGCTTAATAAACGTCTTCAGTCGAGTGCACCCAGAACAAAACCCCAAACGAATTGAGCAGAACTTTGTGGGCAAAGCAAACGAGTGAAAGAGGACGACAGTAAAAGAGGGAGAAAGAGAAGCAGGGAGAGAGAGGTAGGGAAAGAGTGGCAGAGAGAGAGAGACAGAGAGTGGTAGGAGTATGGATGGGCCTCTGTTCAGGGCACAGCGAGCCTCTGTGCTGGCCAAGTAATTATGATTTATGCCGGTCCAGAATGTAGAAGGCGTCTAATTGTGAGGTTGTGGGCGTGACGCGAGAGAGTGAGAGCTGCACACGTAGAGATACAATTATGTTTTGGTCGTCAACGAAATCTCTCTGTATATATGTTCTTTCTACATTTGTGCCTTTCTCTCTCTCTCTCTCACTCTTTCTCTCTCACTTTCTCTCTCTAATCCAACACAAACACATTAAGTAATTACAGTTATGCCTATGCTTAAGGCCATGTTAGAATAGACTTGAAAAGTTTTGGGGGATTTTGATTTGTTTGCTATTGCTAAAAGTTGACTTAAACAATCAATGAATAAAGTATAATTTAATATTTTATACTTATCGATTTAAAAATTTAAATAGAAATTAAATAACAATTTTATTCTATATAATTAAACCATGTAAATAAAGTTTTATCCATTTATATGAAATATATGTTATATTTAGTTAAATTTATTGATGTTCGTAGGGGCATTCATATTTGTCTAATTGAAAGTTAATTATCAATTGCATGGACATTAATTATATGCAAACAAAATATAATTAATGTATAATTGAGAGTAACTAAAATTAGAGCATATTAATAAACTATTACGGGGTAAATTGAAGTTTATTTGATATGCATTAAACAGACTTGGACTGACATTGCGGGAATTTAATCCGCACTTGATGTATTAATGTACATAAATACTTCATCGCATCATTAAGTTGTTTTCGAAATTTCATAATCATTTTCAGCTTACAATTACATTTATCTACAGAGCGCAAATTCTCAACTTGAATCCATCAAAAGCAGCTTTAAAATTCGCTCGCTTTCTCTCTCTTTCAGTTAATCTCTGTATCAGCCGAGTCTTAACTTGGCTCGGTTCGAAGCTTTTTACGTGCCACTGTGTCAGCGCCCATCAACGTCACCACACACACATACAATGGCAAATTGAAAGCGAGTTGTTGGCCATAATGAGCCGGTGGCCAAGTAAAGGCAGTAGCATCAGCTTGGCCTGGCTAACATTAACCGTTTTGATGGTCAGGAGCTGTGCGTGCCGCTTTAATTGATGCGACAGCAGGCAAGAGTATTGCCGCTATTGCTGCGTGTCTTGGGCCCAAAAACGGAATTCGAGCCGCAGTCACATCACCATCATCATCACTTCATCATCAGCAAACAGCAGCAGCAGCAGTAGCAACAGAAGCATCAGCAGCAACAGAAGCATCAGCAGCAGTAGCATCAGCGACTCCGCAATTTGGCGTACGGAATTTCATTAGTGTGAGTCTCTGCCATCATCATACCCAGGGCCAGTGAAATCAAATTTTAATTTATGCTGACATTAAAGTGTCTGTGGGGCAATTAAATCGACAAGGGGCGTACACTTGAGCAGCCCTTTCTACCAACCACCCAACCACCGCCTCTTCCGCCACGTGCTGATTAAGTGCTGCCAAAAAGGAATCCTAATACAATAGCTTCTATGGACGACTACATGATGCGACTTTGTAAGCCCTTCGTGCCACGTTCCGAAGTGTTGCTTGAATGACAGCTCAAGGAGCAGCAGCATCTCAGCCAAGCCAAGTGATTAGCCTTTGTGGATATTCATGCGGCCAACTTGACTGCTGCTGAAGGTCAATTGATGCTTACGTTGCTTAAGCTCATTTTTGATAATGTTAATGATATTTAACAATTTGCATTTCAATCACTAAACTTTCATAATCAGTTTTTCCTCTGCAATGCCAAAGGTCTGATTATCCAATAGCAAGCATTTTCTTTGATATATAATCAGTTTAGGTAATAAGACCTTCAGTTCAGTGAGATCTAAAACTATTACTTCTTTAACAAATATGTGTTACTATATCCGCTTTAAATATATCCTCATATATTTTTTAAAACCTAACTTACTTTATATACTCTGATACTTATGCTATATTTTTTTTTATAGACGTACTGTCGCTGAAGGGATCTTCAATCTAATTATTCTTAAAATATCAATATTCTATTGTTCCTATTATGATTTAACTTTTATAATAATTATAATTAATATGTGATCATATCCAAATTTCACTTAATTTAATATATGGTATTAAATTCACCTAAATTCAAAGCACATTCTATTATCTTAACGCACAAACAATAGGCAAAAACTATATAATTTATGGCAAATATAGCTCAAAGTTAAATTTACATTTCGCACATTTACGCACATTTACTACATGCTGTAATTGAATTCAAAATATATAGTATATGAAATGCAGTTTGTGTGTATATATATAGTTGGAATTCCCCTTAAATATGGTTAAATTGGTTAGGCAAACGTAAAAATAAAATCGAGTAAACAAAACAATTTAAAATGTCAAGCGAAAATAATATTGAAGAAATATATTGACAACGTGATATGATGACAAGATAAACCTTTTTTTTTTTGTGGCTAACATGAAGATATTACTGTTTTATTTTTTTTGGGAAATGTTGAATTTTTATTTATTTATTTGGTGTTCTTTTTTTTTTTTTTGTATTCTTAGGGAAAATGTTGAATTTTGATGCTACTGTTCGATTTCAATATTGAACCAATTAATTGAAGCTGCATGGGCCACAGAAATTGCAGAAATATTTGAGTATATTGCTAACGATTAGCACGCACTGCAAAAATCCCCTCATTTTTTAGTCGTTTAGATATACCCCATATATATATATATATATATAGATATATACGTATATATGTATGGTATGTATGTATATATATTTTTGTGTGTGTGATGTTATCGTTATGTCACGTTGGTCGTTGCCGAGCAACAGTCTGTGCCTGCTAATACCACATGGCGTTATGGCAGTTTGTGTTGTGTTCCAGAGATGCGACAGCTTTTTGGCTTACAGATCCAACAACAGCAACAAAAATTCAACCAAGAGCAGCATCATTTATTTGTAAATTTAGGGCTGTAGCAACGAAATAAAATATAAGTAAATATGCTGAAATGTATATATATCCCTATGTATATGTCTAAGCGAGAAATCGACATTTTTTCCTATATACATTTGGTCTGAGCAGATTTTTAATGTTTGTCAGAAATTTATTTCGTTTTTGGCTAACAGCTACAGCCATAGCAATGGACCAAGAGCAACGTCAGTTGGCATAACAACAGGGCCAACAGAATGTTTTGTTTTTGTTGTTCTTGTTGTTGTTGTTGTGTTTGTTGCATGTGGCATGTTGGCTGTGTCGCATTGCTGGTGCAGCAAATATCGTTGTCTCCATTGGCCAGTCACAATTTTTGCTAACTTCTGTGGAACTGTGGAAATACTGCCTGATGGCTTAAATAGATTAGCCATTGCGTTTGCTGCAACCATAAACTATAAACTGTTGCACAGTTCCAACAATTTTAGAACGCGTTAACGAGTTTTGCTTTAGACTCTTTTCTCTCTCTCTCTCTCATTTGTTTTTTCTTCCATTCAACTCGACAGTAAGTAATGTGGCAACATCAAATGAATCCCGGAATGATCCCAAGGGAATAGATGCGCACGCATTGAACCCACAACAAATCAAACTCATTGCCATACATCAAAGCAATCAAATGGACTCCATCGATTTGGCCAAAATCGAAGTACAACCAAATGCAAATTTACCTTATAATACCTGCCCAGACAAATCTCATCAGCTCTATCTATATATATGTAAATAAATATATATATATATTGAATAGCTTAGCCATTTTATAAATGAAAGTTATTTGTACAAGGTATCTGCCCTCTTGGCCAACAGAAAAAAGTCCCCCAACTGACCACAAATTATGGCTGTCACCTAGTCCGTTTAAGCCAAAATCCGTGCCGCACATAATCAAGTGCTCTTGGCATACAATGAGCTGCCCTCTGATTGCTGACACTGCCAAAAATAAATAATCTATAGTTTACGCAGTACAGAACAATGGTCAGTCCCCATGTTGCCATGATTTGATAGGGAATTCTAAATGAACCTGTCGTAGAATAGTGTTAAGTTGAACATGTAAAAACTCATATAACAAAAGGCATTTATTAGATGTATTAGAAGTCCTTTAATAGTGTATAAGTCTTTTTTCATTTTATACAATTTTAGCAGTCCAATTCTTGATAGTTTTTCATATAGAAAGTCATATTTTAAAAAGCTTCTACATACATTATAAATCCTTTACAAGTGTATCAGTCTTTCTTTTTCATATTCAATTTAAGGCTTTCAATTCCAGATTCTTTTCCATATAAGAAATCATATTTTAAAAAGCATTTATATAATATATTATAAATTCTATAAAAGTATGTCAGTCTTCATTTTTCAGATTCAATTTAAATGCTTTAATTCCTGATTGCTTTGAATATATGAAATTATATTTTGAAAAGCATTTATATGATATATTTTAAACCCCTTAAAAGTGTCTGTCTTCATTGCATTTCTTTAAATTTTTGCAGGATTCTTTTAAAAGTTTTAAAACTCTACTGCTTCAGTTTAAGCGCATTAATTTCCGCTTTTTTTAAGTAAGTAAAATGTGAGGCAGGACAAAGGTCAACTATAAATTTGAGTTCGCCTTGGGTTCTTTAGCTGGGATTTAGGTCTAGGAAATGTTGTGTCATTTAAACGACAGTCAGTCTGCCAATTCAAACGTGGCCAGGTGCTCATATATTATGGCAAAAGCTACAACTTACGTCTTAGCCTAGTTTTTAGCCGCTAGCAGTTTTCCATTTGGCCTGGGTCAAGTGTAACGTTAAACAAAAACGCTTTGCACACTGAAAGCTGAGCATAGGTTGGGGGAGAGTAGAGCAGGGGCAGTTAGTGTAGAGTCGTACAACTGGATTTATGTACTGGCCTTCTTGGCTTTTGTTGATGTTGCCTCTTGCACTTGTTGGCGGCATGCCTGCCATGCCAATCTTCCCAACTTCCCAGCTTCCCCAGCCTCACAACTTCGAAGCGTTCTAGCTTATCCTTAGCATTTTGTTGCACGTCCAGAGCTGTCTGTTGTTAGAGACGTCGTCTGGCTGCAAGTCCATGCAAAGAATGCACAAATATTCACATTACGCAGCACAAGACGAACAGACAGAGCAAGACAGAGAGAGAATGTGAAAGAGAGAAAGAGAACGAGAGGCATAGCTGGTTCAGATGTCTCTCACTCAAGTGCGGCAACGGCCAAATGATGTCAACTCAAAAAAAAAAAAATTTTATAAGATGGTGTCAACTGCAGTGCCCTCTCTCAGAGCCCCCCTCTCAGGGCCCTCTTTCAGTCCCTTGCCCTTAAGCTACACTCTTGTTCTACTTCTCGAGTGCCTTTTCAGCAACTCGACTGCATTAAACGGTCAAATAGCTGAGTGCTGAAGAACAGGAATTACTAAATCTGCTGCTTTATATATATATAGGGGAGTTTATTCGCACTTTACTCAAATATAATTTGATAGCACTTAGTGTAGAGCTCAATAATAAATACTACGTCGACTCCTTGCTGCATAGACATTGATTTATGTCTTTATTTAAAGGGGTGTCTTAATTAAAAGTGATTAATTTAATGCAAAATGTCTAATTGAAATATTCGACGAATACAAAACTGAATATCTAGTTTTTATATACATACATTTACATACGTAAATAATATTCAGTTTTAAAAAATTTCGTTGAACCACATAATATTTCGGCTATGACATGGTTTTCTATTATCTTTTAACAGCTATCAAAATGTTTAGCTAAAATTTTCCCATATTTTCAATTAATTCGTCTAAGACTTCGGAGATCTGTATATTGCTTTATGTTTAAAAAAAAATAATTCTTAGAGCGTGTTATACACAATTAAAAAGTTCGGTTTTATAATAAAGATTTTGCATTGGTAAATATTTCAAATATTTTGCAAATATTTATAAACGTACTTTTAAAATATACGCCAATTAAATGAAAAATTCCCTGTGGAAAAGTTGGCAAATTTTGGTATGAGTTGATTGGCTTTTGCGCAGCCAGAAATTCGCTTATAATTGCTAATGGTACACCGAACACCATACAAATAGAAGCATGTAAAAATTAATGCTGTAAGCTATACACAATAAATAGATTGGCAAGAGTTTTAAATACAAACAAGTAGTATATTATAGTTATTACATTGTGTGTTTATAAATGAATGCCGGAAATTGCCCTTTTTTTGGATATGGATGTTCTTTAATTAAATTATTTGCATGGCCGCAGGTGTTGAGATTTATTTATTTATTGTTGCATGGGAAGCAGGTAAACCGCAAATTAATTGGCTTCGTTAGACATCGCAACGGACCAGAAGGCAGCATCAAACTTTCAAACTTTACCGACTTGATTGACTGATGTGTTGGCGCCCAGCTTTAGGTACCGAAAAAAAAAACATAAAACATCCCAAGTAAAGAGAGCAAAAACCTTGACCCTATGAGCACAAAGCCCCCTGTTGAGTTCGGGCTTTATAAAAGTAATTGAAGAATTCAATTTCATTGAATATTTGAGCCGCAGAACCACAAAATGTGGAAATTAGCTGGAAATGGAAACATTGTAAATGTTAGGCATTTTTTTCGGAACGGATCCATCGAATATTTGAGTTAGCAATTATTTCTCCTTGTAATTTTGTATTATTTGTTTAAACAAAAACTTTATGCAGCGAAAACTTATGGTTGGGGGCTATCAAACTGTCTTGCCTGTGGCAGATGCACAATAAATTATGCTGGCTTGAGTAGTTTGTTTCGTTTCTTGGAATCATGACCTATGCAAATGAAAGTTTACAATCATGAATCATTAAACTATGCCAACAAATTAAACTTCTGTCAGGATGAAAGCAAGTGTCTATCCGCAAATTAAAACTTTCCCTCAACAATTTAGATACAAATCCAAACAAATGCCCCGGCAGCATAGAGCCTTAATAAAGAATTGTGCTAATAAAATGGCAAAGATTTAAAGGACTTACATGAACACATACAAAGAAATCGCTAAAAAAAAGGGACATGACAACAAATTGAAATGAATAGAAATGTTTATATGTATGTATAATCTTCTATATGTATATTTATTCATGTATTTTATGTGTGAATGTGCGATTGTTATCGCTAAAGGCTTACACAGATTTACTCTGGCTTCTTTTTTGTTGAATTTTTTAGTTCCTTCATTTTCTTCGCTTTGTATACGTTTTCATCATGTTTAGCAATTTGCTAATGTCATTCATATATATATATTTTATATATATTTATTTGTATATTACTGGCCGCAGGCTCTACTTCGCATAGGCCCCATTTTCTCGCTCTCTTTCGAGCGTTTTCCTTCACGCTCTGGGCGCTTTAAAGCCAAGGCAAGACAAGAGAGAAAGTTGTGCAAGGATTTTCAGCCAAAAGCAATTCCATTTGCACTAAAAATAGCAGCGAAACAAGGCAACAACTCAGTTGCCTTAACCTCGTAAGCAGCTGCCACAACTAAACAGTGACAGAGATCCAGAAAGAGAGAAAAAGATGGAAAGTATAGAAAGGAGGAGAAATATACATAGCAAAAAGAGCTGCAGCAACAGTAAACCGAATTGAAGTTGCTTTTCTTGCTCAAAATCTAAATCTATATGCAAAATAGCTTCAAACTTGCACATATGGCATAAATATGTTTTGATATTATTTTTGCACTAAAAGTAATTAAATTTTTAGAGAAATTTACTATCCATATAAAGCTTAAATCAAAGGCAACTTCTATAGTAACTACAAAATCTACAATTCCTACTATACAGTCTATCAATAATGTTAGATTATAATGCCCTTTGGCATCGATATATTATAAGTTTTCCATAATGCGGTTTGATTGGGGTAACATGCATGAAATATAGCATATAATTGTAAAAGGCAAAAAGTCTGTTTAGTGTATATATACATATAAATATATATATGTTTGTATATACGAATGATTGTTATTAAAAAGTCACGCACATGGAATTGATGTGTGCGGCTTAAAGAAAATATTTCGAATATTTCTATTTCTGGCAAAAACGGGGATTCAAGCTGTCAAAATATATATGAAAGTCCATTACAAGTGCCACACATATGCATATATGTATATATATATTTATGTATGTGTATACACATTTTTTTTTTATTTTTTTTTGGTTTTTAATATATGTATATTAAGTATTTTTTTGCAACTAATTCCTTGGTTGGGCGCAGTTAAAACTGTTGCGGTTGAATGAATTCTTTGTAGAAAGAAAGAAAACGAGACTCAGTCGCACATGGGATGCTGGCTGTAGCTCACATGTGTGCATGTGTATGTGTATGTGTGTGTGTGCATGTGTGCGTGTGCGCATGTTTACATGTATTGTTGCTGTTGCGACTGCTGTGCCATTGTTTCTGCACATAATATTTATGTTATGGTTACAAGGTTCCCTAAGCCTCTATATTTGTAAGAAACTGTTGTTATTGTAGACGTCGTTGTTGTCGTTGTTGCTGTTATTGTTGTTGTTGCTGTTGTTGGCATTCGCTCCAATTTGAAGCATACACGCATCCAGGCACAATTCAATGGCGGAAGTGTGGCATTTGGCCTCAACGATTCTGTTGTAGCTAAAAGCTTCTGGCTTCTGGCAAAATGTTGGCCGTAAGTCAAGCAAATCGTTTGTTAATTGGCCGACATATACTACATATAGTAGTCTTTGGGGGCCAATTTAAAACTGAGTGTATGTGTGTGATTCTCTGTCGATTGAAGCCTACAAAGCCATAAGATTCATATTAAGCATAAAACCCCTTTGAAGCCACAGTTTATCAAGTATCAAGTATCTGTGTATCAAGTATCAGTTTCAGCATTTCAATTGAAATTCAATACATTTATATTCGATTTAAATTTTTATAGTATTTTCGCAAAGTTTTTTATATGGTTAACCCTTTGAACTCTTTTTCACTTTCAATGCCGACAGCATAAAATATAAATTATGCTCTCTATACTGTCTCAAGTTTTGCCTTTTCCCAGTTTATACTATCATTTCTTCTATTTGCAACACGTTCGCAGTGCAACTTAAGCCAAAGAAGCTTATTTGCAATAGTTCTCCCCCAGCGCATTTTAATTATGCATGCGAAACTGCAGTTTTCGCTGCCTGTTGATATGAAAAAGTTCTTGAAATATATAAAAGATGAAAAAATAACCAACTAAACTAATTTTAAAATAATAAATACACAGTAAAATAACGCAGAGACAGCTACAATAACAACAACAATAAGTACAACAAAAAAAGCTCAACAAAGTATAAAATTAACTCGAAGCGTTGCAATGCCGCGAAAAAAAAATTCCAACTAAATATTGCAATTTAATTACTGAAGTGCGTCGACGTCGCTGCAGACGGCAAAAATATGCGATAGCGTGAAAATGCTGATAAGGGGCAGCAAGCGAAGAAGAAGATAAAGATAGAACAAAAAAAAAACACCCAAGAGTAGGGATGGAGTCTGACAGTAGAGAGACCCTGTGATTAGTATTTTCGATGCAGTGTAATATTTTCTTTGATGAATATTTGCTATATTATATTTTACGTAATCAAGTTTGATAGCTAATGTGAATAATCGGTAATCGATAGAAAAGATCGGTAATCAATGTTGGTAATCAGTTATCGATATCGATTATAAGCAATCGATCATTATTGAAGGTGTATTATATAATTCTGATCAACGATCATGGCTCTTCCGTGCCTCCTTCTGCCTGTTACACAATTATAGACTTTGCACAGGGTTAATATACTCTTCAAGGTTTTTAAATACAGGGTCTTAAATGAATGAAAGGGCTAAAAGCACCATCTGCTTTTACCAAAAAGGGGAAAATGCTGACTGCACTTTGGTGCACATTTGCAATATGAAAATTAGTGGAAAACCAAATTTACCAAATTGTCTTAATGCAAATTTTGTAGCTCACTCGCTCAGTCGTCGTCTGTCCAGCGTCCATAAAAAAAAATCTGTCAGTGGATGGCAAATTAATAAAGTTTTACATTATTAGAGCACAGTTGTTTTTTTCCTTTCCACTCATTCATGCCTGTCTGTGTGCTCTACTAATTAAAATTGTTTAAACTGGAGCAGCAAAAGGGTTGACTAGTCGAATAATTTATGCACAAAATCTTTACATTTATGGTTTTACTATTTTTTAATAATTAATTCAATAATTTTATTAATATCATTAGTATTGATAGTAATTATTTTTGAATTTTAATACACATTTATCGCTACTAATTCATGATTATAATATTGTATGTAAATTTTGAATATTCCTTGATCTGGCTCGACTGCGGATTGGTAAGTGTGTCTTCTGTCCGTCTTGTATTCTCTTTCGGTCTGTCCGTTAGTCGCTCATCTGGCTGGCATAGTTTTTAGTCATTTAGTCGTTGAGTCGCCGCTGCTTGAGCTTTTGCCCAATTTAATTTCGCTTGTAGTTTTAAGCAGTCGGCACTGAAAGTTTTTCCTAAACACAAGCACAAAGTTGGCCAACTTATGCCTATTGCTCCTTCGCTCGCACACTCTCTTTTGCTAGTGCTCTTTCACTCTATTTCACGCTCTTCGACTAAGTTCTACGATGAGGATTTTTTCCTTTGTGCGTCTGTAAATTATATGGAGAAGTTTTGGGCCAGGCCAGGGAAAAGTTTCTTTAGTCTGCAATTGGGATATGGCAACGCGATTCGCTTTAATTTATGGCACGCTTTTTGTAATATTATTTTACTTACAAACACACACAGACACACTCACATAGACGCATATACACATATACACTTATGCATATATATATGTGTGTATAAATATATTGCATATATGTATATATTTTTTGCTTAACATTGTCACTGTGGGAGCCCAGAAGCAGAGGCATGTGCAATGCAAAAACATGGCAATATCCCGTCGCCATACGCACACAAACGCACTCTCACACACACACAGAGTCACACACACAAAGTGTCACATATACACATACACACACACGTACACACACACACACGCATACAAACAGGAAGCGAGATCCGCAACGCGCACTACGCGCAATTGACCTAATTTGCACTGTGTGTGTGCGTGGTTTTTGCAGGCACCCCTGTGTGTGCTCTCGTGTGAGTGTGTGTGTGTGTCTGAGTGAGTGTGTGTGAGTGTACGTGTGTATTCATATGTGTCTCCGTGCGTATATTTGTTTTAGTTTTTTACTAATAGCCCTGCTGCAGACACAGTAATGGTCACCGTTTAGCTTTAACAACGGTTACTGCATCCTGCCCTGGCAATGCCCCACAGGATGCACAGATTTGTTCGTTGCATCCACACGGATGTTGCTCCTGCATAGATATAAAATTTCCAAAAAAATTTCCAAAAAAATAATATTCTAAAAAATTTCTAAAACTTAGCAAACTAATTTTAATGAAAAGTCAATTCGAATATTTATGAAAATTTGGAAATGAGCAAGGATGTGGAACAGTTCAATGATTAATCGAGATTCGAGATTCGAGTTCTCGAGTTCGAGCTTCAAGCTTCGAGATACGTAGAATTCATAAGTGCAAACTTTTTGGGCCCGTATTAAATGTTGAGCCACTGGAAATTTTCTTCATCTACTATGCAGTACCTACACTTCCTTCCCTTGTCCAACCTGCTGCCTTGTCTTGTTATTGCATTCAATTAGCCCGTCTGTAAGTTTGGAGCGTTTACTTTTCGGGTTGGCCTTATTTCACTTCAGCCGGAGAGCCGGGCTTTTTCGATGCTCTGCTTCGTTTGTATAACATAGAAAGTAGACCGACATAAATTTCATTAATTAGTTGAAAATTTGCTGTACAACATTATTATAATTTTCGTTTTTTTTTTTTTTTTTTTTGAAGATTTGTTAACGTTGGTACGGTCATTAGCAAAATATTTATGATGGTTGTTTGATGTTAAAAAATTGCATGATACAGGCATGAAAATACCACAGAAGAAAGTTTAGCCTAGCTTCGTATAAATGATAGATTTTTGGGCAAAATATATAAAGTTGAGTATATGAAAACGTGTTGAAAACTTTAAGCATAAGTTTGTCGTTGAAAAATTTCGCTTACTTTATCATTTTTCCTTTTTGGGGGTAGAGTAAAGCGATTTACAAAGAAGGCAGACAACGGCATTTCATCACTGACAAATTTACCGACATAATATCAGAAAAATTGGCAGCCTACTGTGCAAAATTGGGATAAATCAATTGAAAAATATTAATGAATTATTTATAAGATAGGACCCAAACGCAAAACGCAAGCCCAATCCCCATTAAAGCGCCCATCCCGACTATGATGCACAAGATACAAATCCCTTTGGGAAAAAGCCAAACCCAAAAAACAAAAGCAGCAACAAAAAGTTGAAGAATTTATAACCCAACGACGTAAATATACCCTAGAAAAGTTATTAAAGCCAAAGCTTTAAATTGTATATGAAGAGAATATTATTGAAAATTTTCTCTTTTATTAAATATGGAAAAATTTGTGTATATCTACAAGGTATGAAGCTAGCAATGCATTACAAAAATCTACAAAATATATAAGTGTAGAAAAAATTACACTGGAGACTAATAAAACAAGATTATTGCGGTATAACTGCACAGATAGCGAGAGAGAGAGAGAGAAAAGAGAGAGAGAGAGAGAGAGAGAGAGAGAGAGAGAGAGATAGAATGAGCTGCATTGAGACTGAGTGCGAAGCAAAGTCCGAGCTGCTAATGGAGGGGAATGAGCTAAGCATTGAGCATGCCATAAATCAAGAGCCACAGAAATGCCAGCTGAATGGAAAGTGTGTAATAGTAGCTGCACTGGTGTGCATTGGCAACACACACACACACACTCACACGCAGACACACTTGCAGTTGTTGTTTGTAGTTTATGGCAGAGCAAACTCTTACATATTAACAACTTTATGCAGTGTTTGTTTGTGAATAGTGATTATAGCCATATGCGGAGATATGTGGTCAATTCCTGATGATCATACTGCATTGTGTGACTCCATAATGTCAGCCATGTAAGCTAGTAAGTTGTAGCCCTAAATGGCACATATAAATGTTGTAGATTATGAAGTTATATAGGCCAAAATAGTATAGAAATTGAAATTTAGCCCTAAAAAGTATGCTTTAATTAAAGGGATTTCTCGCTTTGAGTACGAGAAAAAAGCAAGTCAATCGTGCGCATATAAATGATGTATAATTTAACATTAAAACAACTTGTATAGCAGAACATAAATGTTTATGAATCGAAATGAATAGTACTCGCTTTTAAATAATGGCAAATCTGTATTTCCATTTCTCATTTATTGTTGTTGTTGCTATTTGTGTCTGTCTATGGAGCACTTTGCATTATGCATTTAATGCAGTTTGAACTGTTAAAAGCGCTCGTTTTAGCCATCTCAAAAATGTTGCCATTTTGCCACATTTTTTGTCTATTTTTTCTACAATTTTTACTTTCGTTTTGGCGTATTCATTCGCACACGCACGTAAACATCATTTGCATAGCTGTGAAATATTATGGCAGCAATAGAAATTTTATTACTACCAACAACACGAAACGGAGAAACGAAGAGAGAGAAAGAGTAGAATTAGCCAGCGGACCAAAAAAGCAGACTGGTCAGAGTGAGACTGAGAGAGAGAGAGAGAGAGAGAGAGAGATTGAGAGTGAACGAGATAGCCTGTGAGTACTTACCGTTAGAGAATGGCCATTGCAGCGCTTGTTTTTGTTGCATTATGCTAAAAACTAACGCCATTATTATAATAACTGTTCGCAATGCTGATGCTGATGCTGATGCTGACGTTGGCGCAGCTGCTGTTGCTCCATGCCCTCTACTCCATGTTGTTGCTGTTGTTGTTGTTGTTGGTGTTGTTGCTGCTGCTCTTTGTATGCTGGCGTTGACGTCGACGCCGACATGGGCAGCATTCGTATTGTTACGTGTGCAAGCTGCGTCGGCGTCGACGCCGCAGCGACGTGAAAGCACGCATAAATTTATATTGCTATATTGTTGTTCTTCTTCTTGTTGTTTAATTTGTTCTAGTTGTTGTTGGTGTTGGTGTTGGTGTCGCTGTTGATGTTGTTGTTGCTGTTTTGCCACTTGCCGTTGAACAATAACAATTTCTGCAGGCATTCAGCGTTAGTTATTAGTTGTTGCCCGGATATTTGTTTATTGTTTAATTTGCAATTTTTAGTTATTTTGTATTATAGCGTACGCACTTTATTGAAATGTTTTGTTTATTGTTGCAATTGTTGCATAAGTGGCGCTGCCATTACCGGCAGCCATTGACGCCATTTGTCTAATTTCAAAATGTCTGTACACACTTCCGGCTTGTTAGTTCAATATTTTGAAAGCTCTCTATGAGGTTTTGTTTTTGATTTATTTATTCGAGCTGTGTTTTATGTATGTTCGTATTGTTGTTGTTGTTGTTGTTGTTGCTGCTGCACACACACAAAAGTCAAAAGAATAATCAAACAAAATTGTTATTGATGTTGTTTTTGCTGTTGTTGTTGTTGTTGTTGCCACGCTGTCACTTTGTATGGGCAACAATTTAACATTTTCACACCTGACCCAATGTCAGTTCAAGTCAATTCAACTGATGTTGTTGTTGCTGTTGTTGTTGCTATTGTTGTTGCTGTTGTTGTTGCTGTTCACTTTGCCTTTTTCTCTGTTTTCATTCATTTTCATTTCGACTTCAGATTCTGCTTCTGCTTCTGCTTCTACCTCTGCATTGTAGCAACTTTCTCTCATTTCCTCTTTTAATTTAATTGCATGCTCTTGCCGTAACATTGTCTACACACTCACACACACACTCACACACTCACACACACACACACACACACACACA
This sequence comes from Sphaerogastrella javana, assembly GCA_037040025.1. Lineage (NCBI taxonomy): Eukaryota > Metazoa > Arthropoda > Insecta > Diptera > Drosophilidae > Sphaerogastrella > Sphaerogastrella javana. Next base: position 36,356 of record JBANCZ010000349.1, read on the forward strand.
CTCATGAACATATATATATTGTTGAGAGTTGCCATTTCCTCCTTTAGCCACCGCACCTTCTACCCTTATTGACCTGATTCTGATTCAGTTTGTCTGTATGTCCCTCTGTCCATGTGTCCATATGTCCGTTTGTCTGTTTGTGTGTTTATACACTTTGTAGGTGTGCAAGTTGTTTGTTTGTGTGGACCATGAGTTGATTTTATTGTGTGGTTCCCTCAATGCCTTGCCATTATCCCTTAATCCTTATCAGTTGCCAATCGTGGTAAAAAAAACAAAAAAAAAAAAGAGAAAAAAAGTAAAAAGTCTAACATAAACAATGCCGCCATTCATGTTCGTTTCTCTGTCTACTCTGTTTGTTACTCTTCTTTGTTTTTTTTTTTTTTTTTGTTAATTTTAACAGCTGCTAACTTTTACTTTTATTTGTTAAAGCTTTTGCCATGGCGCTCAAATGATTTATTATATCATCGAGCCATTTTTCTCCTTGTGGTCTGTTAATACTTGAAACGAATGCTACAATTAACATCTAAAAAGTAAACAAAAAATTAATTCAAATAAAATATAGCTTTTAGTATATGGTATAAACTAATATTTTGCTAAAGTTGTGCAAACTTTTTCATATCAAATGTTGCAACTTTAATGTAAGATAGAAATTTTGTTTGATAATTTTGCACATAGTGCAAACATGTGCAGATTTATTTATTATTGAATATGGCGTCAGGTCCACATCCGGTTGGTTGTTATGCACAACATTTTCAATAAGTAAATAGGTTGTTTTACAGCAGATATATACTATCAATTTATACATTAGTAAACTCGGAGAATTTCCGTTTACTTCCATCAGAAGTTCAAACTGTTTCTAGATTTTTGTCAATTAAATAATAATATAATATAATATATATTTTATAATGATAAAATATTAATAAATTATAAAATGAAAATATTAATATTAATTATAAAATAATTTAAAATAAATAAATAATAAATAATATAAAAATATTTATTAAAATAGCAAGATAGAATTGACTTAACTTGGCCCGAAAATGTATGCTATACTTTTTGAACTTTCTATAAGAAAATATTGCTTGATTGTTTAAATTCATGGAATATTAATTTTAAACTTGCACAAACTATCAATATTTTAATTGAAATTTTATTAAACTGTTAATAAATTTGTTAAACCCCAAGAGTTAATAAACTTAAGCTTAAAGCTGGCCGAAATTTGTAGCCCTGGTTACGACTGCAATCGATACATAAAATTTGAAGCTCATATACATGAAATACGCATTCCACGACGTGATATATGTGATATATGACATACGATATTACATATATGAAAGTACATACAGTTAGACATACATACACATTAGATGTACATAAGTAAATACATAAGTACATACTTACATACATACATACAGCTGTACATAAATGACTTAAACCAACATCAGGCCAATAACAAAGCAATATTATGAAATATGCCCATAAAAGTAAGAACCTTTCCTACAGATCCCCCTTTCTTTATCCCCCCTCATTGCCATCTAAAGCACTTTAAGCAGATGGAGCAGCAGCAACAGCAGCAACAGCAGCAGCAGTAACAGCAGATGCAGCAACAATTTTTGTTGGAAATGTACATAGGCAGCTTTTTATTATGCTCGTGCGTGTGACTAAATACGCATAATTGTATGAGTGTGTGTGAGTGTTTGTGAGTGTGTGTGAGTGTTTGTAAGTGTGTGTGAGTGTTTGTGATTGTGTGTGGGAATGTGTGACCGCAGCGACATCTGGAAAGCTGAAAATCTTTGCCAGGCAACCTGAAGATCCTTGGCTAAAAACACTGAATGGCTAAGCTAAAGCTGAAGCTGTTGCTATTTGTTCTACAAGATTTCATCACCAAACACATATGTACATATATATATATATATTTATATATATGTATGTATGTATGTAAGTATGTATGTGTGTGTGTGTGTGCTTCTCTCTGTGTGTGTGCGTGTAAATGTTTATTCTTGCTTTAGTCTTAAACGTGCGCGTGTTTATGAATTATTAGTTGCAGCGGGCATAGGCATAGGTAAGTCACTGATTAGTCGTATGATTAGTCACAACTACTCAACATTTGTCATTCAATTATTCATTTGCCGCAAGCGGCTATAAGGTCTGGCATTCGGTGGTCAAAAACTTTCTACACAAATCTGTTCATTAGTTTGGCTTTGAGCGCTCCCATTAGCTAATACAAGCAGAACGAACGAGGGAAAAAGAGAGAAACGAGGGAAAGAGAGTGAGAGAGAGAGAGAAAGAGAGAGAGAGAAAGAGAGAGAAAGAGAGAGAGAGAGAGACAGAGCATTAGAATGTGAGTAGCTTTGGCTTGTATGTGTGTATGTTGCCTGTGAGTGTGGCTCTGTTTGAGGCTTTACAGTCCATTAGTCGCTAACTGTTAAGCAAATTTAGTTCGTGGCAACTTTCTAAAAAACATACACATACACACACAACAGACACACACACACACACACACACATACACAGAGATGAACTTGAAGCGCCTTAAGCAACTCCCAAAGAGGAAATCCAATAAAACACAAAATTCTCTCTCTGCAGTTGCGTTTCGTTGTATTCACTAGAATTTTTTTTTAATACATTTTATATACATAAAGAAAAGTGTGTGTGTGTGAGTGTGTGTATTGTGTGTGTGAGTGTGCGTGTATATGTCAGTCTGTATCAGTATCCGGCACTTTTGCCTTTTGAAGTGTTTTTAACTCTCAACTTGAGACAGCAACTGAAAACCATTGGGCGTTTATCAAGTGAAACCGCCTCTCTTTCTGTCTCCCCCTATCTCTTTCTCTCCCTCTCTCTCTATCCCTCCGTCTGTGTTGCCAATTTGATTGATTTTCGATATGCCCAGAAGTTGTAAAATGTTCTTGACGTTCAGCTAAATGTTTTCGTGTTCAGCTGGTCAGCTACTTGGCAACATGGCCAGGTGTCAAATGAAGGCCCTGACATGATACCCAGGGAATCTGTGTGTGTGTGTGTGTGTGTGTGTGTGTGTGTGTGTAAGCTTTGATTTCAGTCCGCTTAGTTCAGACAGTTGAAATTTATTCAAATGTCACAGGATGCTGTCTATAAGCATGTCAATTGGTCAGCAAAAATGAAATTTCAAGGCTTTAAAACTCAACGGTTGCAAGGTCGCTCGAAACCCAAGAATACAATTTAAAAATCCAAGGTATAAATGATAAATGTATCTAATGTATATAAATGTATAAATGTAAATGTATATAATATTGAATAATTGTTTGATATTATACGTATATTATATGTTTAATGAAAAATATTTGTCAGAAGAACAATTTGTTATAAGCTATGAATTTTTTACTAATTATATCTTCTATAATATTTTTTTTAGATAAATGCTTCGATTGAATTCAATTTCATTAATCATGGAAACCAACCTCAATTAAATGGTCCTACAATTATGCCTACAAAACGATATCCTTTTCTTGAAATGACATGACAAAAAAATACAACAACCAATGCAAAATTTAAAATAAATAAATAATTATAACTATATCAAATAATACAATATATATATATATAATATTCTATGAAAACCTTGTTACATTAGTTAATCTATATATTAAACTATTCAAATATCTTTAAATTCAGATCTTAACTTTGAAAATGCTACTCTAACAAAACAAACGGATATTTCTAGCACAAGCGCATAAAGTTTACGTATATTTTATTTTGCGTTTTATGCCGTTTTTTCTTTTGCTTTATTATAAAT